>OX031014.1:22927059-23168679 GCA_943736025.1 Tenthredo mesomela | reverse complement strand
GGATGTCGGGTTCGGTTCGGTGCTAGGCCAGGGCCAGTCGCCTACGTTCGGACTCTTATTCGAATTCGATACTGGCCAGTACTGACGAGAGCCTCGGTCCAGAACTGGATGCCGGCGGTACTACTATGGTCTCAATGCCGGGTTCGGTTCAGTGCTGGGCCAGGGCTAGTCGTCTACGTTCGGATTCTCACTCGAATCGGATACTAAGGCCCAGCATTGACGAGACTCTCGGCCCAGCTCTGGATGCCAGGGCTGCTTCCATGGTCTGGATGTCGGATTCGATTCGCTGCTAGGCCAGGGCCAGTCGCCTACGTTCGGACTTTTATATTCGGATCGGATACTGGCCAGCACTGACGAGAGCCTCTGCCCAGAACAGAAGAGGCAAAACAATCCTCTCTAATACACCGTGGAATGAGATGTATTTTTAAAGGTGTAAATTTTTATAGATATTATTACATTACTTACTGCAAGCGTTACAGTAAATCAGAACATTTGGAACTCTAGGAAACAGGCGTTCAGTTAAGATATCTTAGCTGCATTAAAACTTCGATGTCATTGAGACACAGATGTGAATTTCAAAATAAATAGGAAAAAGTGATAGATTATTTCAATAAATAGTTTAGCGTAGTCGGTAGAGCGTGCGACTAATGATGCGAGCGAATGCGTGCGTCGCCGGTTCGAATCCCGGGCAAAATAATGCGAAGTTTTTCTAATCTGTAAATCCTCACTTTGTATCAATATGCGGTTGATTAAATAGTAGATGTTGCTCAACGCATCATACATTGTGATAAATTCATTGTAACAATCTAAATTTATTTTTTCCGTGCAGCAAAATTCCCCAATACTGGCAACCAATGCTGGCGCAGTACTGTTGATCAAGACTGGAACAATACTGGTGGTCAATGCTGGCCCAGTACCAAAAATCGAGCAACGGACCGACCTTATCATTTCGGATAATTACCAGCGTTGGGGCAGTACTGAGACCCAACATTGGCCCAATACTGTGATAGCTGGATTCCAGTATTGGTCCAAGGCTGGGCCGTTTGTCCAACCCCACATGGGTACTTGTAACAGGACTAATAAATTTGGCCCCAAAAATGAAGAGCAAAAACAATATCTGTTACAAGTAGTTGCTGATCGTAGAAAAAAATATCCTAATTGTAACAAAAATAATTATTTATAATTAAAAGCGTAATATTATTTTAAAAATATTGTAATTACTAATCCATAAGTAGAGTGTGAATTTGTGATTGTATGAATAAATATTTGCGACAGTTAGAGATTATTTTTAGACAGTTAGAAATCATTCCATATTTGAAGAAATTTGAAAATCGTTCTGAAATTATATCTGGTTAAATTTAATTGAGTTGCAGGGGTTTAAAGCCTGATAACTTTTAACCTGTTGAGATTACAAGAAAACCTTATGTGACCTTTTTAGTAGAGAATTGAATTCCCTACAAGAATATGTGCATCAAAATTGGAATAACATTTTTTTTCGGAGTTTTATGCAGAAAAAACGAAAAAATAAATTTGTCATGTGTTATTTAGATGGGAAAACGGAAAATCGTTGAGCTCCTCGTAGAGTTGAGATATCGAGCTGCCCTTTTAGGAGAATTTGTTTTATACCTGAACGAAACTTTTGAGATGATAAGGAAAAAACTTTTTTTTTTTGGACCACCCTAATATGTACGCATAAGTACACAGCGACAAAGCTAGAGTCCACGGACTAGTGGAAAAATCCAAACATATACAGCGTCATCCAGATTACGAAACAAGAGACACCGGAGTCTAGAGCAATAGTAGCTGCACCAAGTGTCAGAGGCGTATGTCCCGGGTTTGCTTTTCGTAGGTAAGTGGCTAACTGAAAAGTAGAAATAGAATAGCGTAACGACCGAGGATGGAATGACAACCCAGATAGCCAAAATAATGATGACGACAAATTTACCGTCGTTAACGTCCGCTTTAAGTGTTGTTCTTGCTGGAAATGCCGTCATATTGCTAGCATTTTGCTGGCAATCAATTGCCGTACTATGTTGCCAGCAAGAACAACACTTAAAGCGGACGTTAAGGTGCTTTCCTAGGCAATTCCACCAGTCCTGAAAACATCGTGAAAAAATGTGATATTAAACGGAATATCTCTGCCTGGGCACCGAAATCAATGAAACAAAATACGTCGCGCAATTCTATGTGCGACTCCGAACATGTACAGCCCAAAAAATGTTCGTTTTGCGCGAAAATAGAGAAGATATCCATGAAAAACGGTTTTAGAAACGGTTTTAGAAACGTTTTTCATGGATATCTTCTCTATTTTTGCGCAAAACGAACATTTTTTGGGCTGTACATGTTCGGAGTCGCACATAGAATTGCGCGACGTATTTTGTTTCATTGATTTCGGTGCCCAGGCAGAGATATTCCGTTTAATATCACATTTTTTCACGATGTTTTCAGGACTGGTGGAATTGCCTAGGAAAGCACCTTAACGACGGTAAATTTGTCGTCGTCATTATTTTGGCTATCTGGGAACACTCGAGATGAAAATAAAAAATAAAAATAGCAGAGAACAGAATGTAACGGAATAAAGTATTAATCGTAACGCATAAAAGAGATAAGCGCAGGGGCCAATAACAAGTACAGGTAAGCAAGCAAGCTGTCTTATGTTTCGGGACGGAAAGCTAGTACTTTCAAATCAAACCAACTTTAAGAGTTGGTTTGACATACGTAAAATAAACGCCCACTCCGCCGTCTACTAACTACTTGAACAAATGCGTTGCTACTCACTAAAAGTATAATGTCAATGTTATTTTTCATTACATACCTGTAACAGATAATAAATCACTTGTCAAGCTGCATCAATCCGGAAAATTGAGAGATCCGGCGCAAACTAGGCCTAGCGCAAATGGAAACGGGTCGGGCGCCATGTTCCAACCGGCAGCGCCTCTTACAGAGAATTTTCTCGGTAATACGGTTAGATAAATTTACCCTATGAGTGTGTTCCCTGCTAAAAAAGTCTCATAGAAATTCATAGGAACTTCAATCATTTCTATAATATTCAATACGTCCAATCTGTCACGGTGACTGCTCACATAGAATGTGTATAACATTTTATGTGTTTCTATTGTTTGTTTTTCTTATACGACTTTGCTGATGTAGAATCAATTGGTTTTTATGAAGTATTACACGTCGTTCCTCTAGTATATGATCCTGTAAGATATTTCACAATACAAAATACTTCGTTTTTTAGATGTTCAAATTTGATTTGATGGATATCAGGGCAGCGATTCTCGATCTAATCGGAAACTATTGTATTCTATACGGCGAATTCAGTTGAAGCTTCTATTCGACATTTGCATGTTCCAAATTTATCCGTACTTATAAAATGATCGTTGTTGCATAGCGCTTCGTTTTCCTACCGAATTTCCAACAGGCATATGTACTAGACTCTATGCATGAGATAGTGTTATAAGTGTTAATTCGTTATTCACTTATGACAATTCTATTTGTGACTATGAAATTCTATGAGCTGTTAATTCTATCCGCTTTCATCCGTATTTGCGACTGCAGAATCGGAGAACTAGATGACCCTATCAGTTTTTATCCGTATTGAAGTATTGAATACCGCTACGTTTGTATTATCTCTGGACTTTAATTTTGTTCAGTCTGACATCGTGTTTAGGATACATTATGTAAAAAGCATATCAAATCTTACATAATACAGAGACATCGTGATATATTATAACGGCATCGTCGCCGGAAGATGTCTTCGTACGACATACGCTTTCGTTATCTGTGACTAGGACCACCGCCACGTCGGTTTCGTCCTCCAGGTCGACCGCACTGTAGCTTTCGTCCCACAGGTTGACTAAGAGGACGAAAACTACGTAGCCGTGGACCTGGAGGATAAGAACTACGTAGCGGTGAACCTGGAGGACGAAATCTACGGTGCGGTCAACCTGAAAGACGAAAACTATGATGCGGTTGACCTGGAGGACGAAAACTACGTAGCGGTGCACCTACAGGACTAAAACTACGTAGCCGTGGACCTGGAGGACAAAAACTACGTAGTGGTGAACCTGGAGGATGAAAACTACGTAGAGATAGACCTGTAGGACGAAAACTACGTAGCCGTGGACCTGGAGGACGAAAACTACGTATCCGTGGACCTGGAGGACAAAAACTACGTAGCGGTGAACCTGGAGGACAAAATCTACGGTGCGGTCAACCTGAAGGACGAAAACTACGGTGCGGTTGACTTGGAGGACGAAAACTACATAGCCGTGGACCTGGAGGACAAAGACTACGTAGCGGTGAACCTGGAGGACGAAAACTACGTAGCCGTGGACCTGGAGGACAAAATCTACGGTGCGGTCAACCTGGAGGACGATAACTACGTAGCCGTGGACCTGGAGGACAAAAACTACGTAGCGGTCTACCTGGAGGACGAAAACTACGTAGCGATAGACCTGGGGGACGAAAACTACGTAGCCGTGGACCTGGAGGACGAAAACTACGGTATGGTCTACCTGGAGGACGAAAACTACGTAGCGACAGACCTGGAGGACGAAAGCTACGGTGCGGTCGACCTCAGTCGAATGCCACTGATGTCAGTGCTTTTTTTGAGAGAATTGAATTTTGCGGGTTTCACTTCGCCGATAGGTGGCTACAGACGGAAAAATATTTCTCACTAGCACTAAACTGGATCAACGTTTGTATATAACGGAGAGGTGATAGCCTTACCAATGTGTCACTGCGATGCGTCCGGACTTGCGAGCGAATGATTAACATGAGTTATAGGATGTTCACGGTTAGGATAGATTAAGTCAGCCGAGAGAAAATGTATACGAGTTAACCTACGAATCAGCGTCATCATTAAAGTTAAACCCGTATGTAACTGACTTGAATAATTCAATATCGGTCTACTGACTCGTAAGAATGAGTAACTGTTACTTAATTTTGTTGTTGCGGCCAAGAACCGATAGACATTTTTTCCAATTAGTCTCTGTCAGACACTTCAAGCAGGGATAGAATCGTATAGATATTGTAGAGCAATCGCGTTACGGAACGGATAAAAACCACCAATTGTTCATAGGATCTTATAGAACTGGAGCGTAGTTGCGGTAAAGAACTGATACGGAGGTATGTGGATATAGCTGATAGAATCGTATAGATATTGTACACAGCTAGCTAACGATATACTTGAATGTGGCATAAGCTTATTAAAACACATTACATTGTATTGTGAACTGACCAGGTGTGGTTTATAGGAATTCTATCCGGGGTTTGGTATACGAACGTATAAAACGGCTATGCACAATGACGGTAGCCACTACTGTAAAACCGGAGACAGAATACAGATAAAAAACGTAGCTTTTTAAATGTATAAGTTTCTATAAGACTTTTTTTAGCAGGGTTGAGACTGAACGTATACATACAACCCGTGAATTTCGACTACATGCCCGCAAGGGCGATAAGTCATCAAGGTGCTTTCCTAGGCAATTCCACCAGTCCTGAAAACATCGTGAAAAAATGTGCTATTAAACGGAATATCTCTGCCTGGGCATCGAAATCAATGAAACAAAATACGTCGCGCAATTCTGTGGGCAATTACGAACACGCACGGCCAAAAACATGTCCGTTTTATGCTGAAATAGAAAAGATATGTTACTATTGGAGGTAGGAGAGGGGATGGAGGGAGGGGGCCACCCGCCTACCCACTTCCCCCTCTTCCTCCAGGGGGTTACTTGGACTAATTCCAATAAAGGAGGGAAGTCGTATCACTCTTTGATGGGAAGTCGCCAGACAACCTTTCCTGAGAACGGGAGCAGATATTTAGCGCCCGAAACGTCGGAGATGAATAATCTTTCAAGCAGTGGGATTAGTCCAAGTAACCCCCTGGAGGAAGGGGGGGAAGTGGGTGGGCGGGTGGCCCCCCTCCCTCCATCCCCTCTCCTACCTCCAATAGTAACAGTTCATCACCATTGCTATTATCTTTCAGTCAACAACCTAGAAAAGATATGTATGAAAAACGCGTATTTTTGACACTTGGCGATATATATCGATCGGAATGATGGCGAGTTGGTTGTTTTCAAAAGTTTTTGAGGTATCAGTGACGGTTCAGAGATGGCGTGGCGCACGAATCTACGAGTTGGATCACTGTTCGATAAACTGGACAAAATGGGCTGTCAGTGATAAATACGCGTGTATTCTAAAGTTGTCATAGAAAAATGTTGTTATTGTGGTCAGGATACACAGAATTAGTCTTCTGTGTATCCTGACCACAATAACAACATTTTTCTATGACAACTTTAGAATTTATCACTGACAGCCGATTTTGTCCAGTTTATCGAACAGTGATCCGACTCATAGATTCGTGCGCCACGCCATCTCTGAACCGTCACCGATACCTCAAAAACTCTCGAAAACAACTAACTCGCCATCATTCCGATCGATATATATCGCCAAGTGTAAAAAATACGCGTTTTTCATACATATCTTTTCTATTTCAGCATAAAACGGATATGTTTTGGGCCGTGCGTGTTCGCAATTGCCCACAAAATTGCGCGACGTATTTTGTTTCATTGATTTCGGTGCCCAGGCAGAGATATTCCGTTTAATAGCACATTTTTTCACGATGTTTTCAGGACTGGTGGAATTGCCTAGGAAAGCACCTTAAAGGATAAATAAATAACAACCCATGAATTTACTATTTGGTAAAGTAGAAAAAAAAAAAAAAAATAATGATAATAAATAAAAACAAGAACGAAAGAAAAAACAAAATCAACATTCAAAATTAAAATAAACAAATAATAATAAAAAAAAAAAAAAAATACAAAATAAAAAAATAAAACTAAATCAATCAAGTGATACTAAAAACTAGCTGGCTTTCTGCGTCATACGTGATAGGCCCAAAGGGAAAGAAAAAAAAAATTACTATTTGGCAACAAAAATTATTTGTTGGCACGGAAAAATTATACATCCCTGTATAGTGAAAAACGTGCATATGGGTAGACGATCAGCCTGAAATGTCCATTGGCGCAGAGAAAACTGATTCACAATGACATGATGTAAAATTACCTACCCACGTGAAAGATAAATTTACCCTTATTTTTTACAGTGTGAACAAGCTACAATATGTTAAAAATTAAAAAATATATAGAGTTGTAAAAGCTAATAAAGTCGTTGGTAATGATGCATCAAGAGACGAAGAGGCTTCGGTAGAAACCGTGCTGGACATGCGTTTTCCGCTGGAAAATATTGTTGACTTTGAAAGTTTTGAGGAAAAACTAGAGGATGCCGATGCGAAAACAGTTATGGTATTTATACAGCTCATATTTGAATAACTCCATTCAATTAGTCTTGAACTAGTGTTTTTAACGGATTTTTGTATCATTTTCTTCTCTTGTGTTCTTGATCGAATATTGAGAACTTAGTCATCTGATTGACATCTGAACTTAACAAAATGTTTGGGTTTCCCGTTCCAGAAAAAAATATATGTCACTATTTTCTTGTGGAACTACACCGCAAGAAGACATCGCGAGCATTCTACCCGAATTAACAAGAAAAAATGTCCAGTTACTTTTTAGCGGATCAGGAAAAGTCCAGAAGGGAAAAGCCAACGGAATTTTAGTGTCACAGAAACATATTCTTGCATGGAAGGTGAGCTTATCTCTACTTATTTGATCCCATCATGGAAATGGAGTAAAGATTTTGCGATGTATTTTTTCTGTTAAGCCCATGCTGTGTTTTTATGAGGTAACAGTTATTTCTGTAGGATTCTTACACAAATATGATTTTGATGATGCAAGTAACCTCCTCAGTCTCAATCTGTTGCCGTTATAGGTCTCAATATAGTACATACTAAACAGAATGAATATTGTTTCACTTTTAGAAATCTTGATGAAGAAATATAGAGACAAGTTCGGCCGAAAACAAATCAGAAGTCACACTGGCGTATGGTTGTCCCGGGCAGAAGACAAAAGCTGGGGCTGAAAGAGCAAAAAGAACTGGCAATCACTAAGCTTAGTGACCAACTGTGTATAGTAAATAGTTCGGCAGTATGTCAAGGGTGCGAAGGCTGGCTGAGAAAATGTACAGTAATGTTCATGTATGCCTGTAACTTTCAGTTTCGTGTAAAAATCCGTATAGAATAGTACCACTCCTCCGATTTTCACACCAAACCGAAAGTTACAGGCACATGTATGAAAACATTATTGTGGACTTGTTTCAAAGCTTGCTTTTAAACGTTCGCATTTTACGGTTTTTGTCAGACAATTACCATTCTCAAGTTTTGAGTATACTAGCTCAGAATAGCGCGCTTCTGAAATCAACTTTCAGCTTAAGCATTTTTTTTTTTTAAGATTTCATTTTGCGATCAAACACACTAATTTATACCATCGAACATTGGTTCATAATCGCCACCCTATTCTTTCCATCTGTTTTCCCATAGTAGTATACCAATGAAAGTGTTTTTATTTTTTTACTTTTTTATTTTTCACCGACTTATTTGGAACATAGGCATATAATTCTTTGAAAATGAATTATTTATAATAATAATTATTATTATTTTAAAGAAAATTTTTCTTAACTTTTTTACAATTGAATCAAACTATAATTAGTATGACACTAATCGTTCGTTGGCGGGGACCGTAAAAAGCGGGTACAGTCAGTTCTTTTCTATAATAAAGATAAATCGAATATCGAGTAAGATTGATCTCTGGCTTCGATCGATTCTATGTATAAACTATACAAACGATTCATAATATTTCAAAGAGATTTACCGTAACGCATATAACCAGAAATATCAGTAGTGGACTCTCAGAGTCATTATTTTATATTTGTGATGAAACCAAAGTACAAGTTAAGCACTCAAGAAAGTTTGATCTTGAGGCGAATAAAGCGAGTCATTAATAAAGGGTTTGATTATTAAGTAAGAAGTAAAACTTTTTATTTTCACGTTCTCACTAAATTACATAAAGTTGAGTGCAATTGATTGGGCTTATGCCTCATTTTCTAATTTCCAGTTTCAATTCGAGACTATAAATCAGTCTAGTCAGTGTTTTATACTTGTAATTAAACCAAGCGTACAATTTAATATTTAGCATATCAAAAAAAAAAGGTGAACTAACGTTGTGTAGATTTAATAAGAAAATCTATACCTGAATAAGAAAACTGTGATCATTTTATAATAAATGACGTAAACATTAAGTTTTATCTCTGCTTTATAATATTTTTATAGTAAACGCATCTTTAATATAAAGCGATGGTAATGTGAACCCGTATTATTCAGTTCAGAATAAAAAAAGTTAAAATCCACATGACAGAATTTTTTGATCATAACAATGGCCACTGATTTCCAACGTCTGGGTGAGATCTGGGTCAGGCGTGGGTCAACTATTGACTAATCAATTAGACCACTAATGTCCCAGTTGTTTAAAACGGTGGTTGGAAAAATCCATTACACCAGATCTGGGACGAGCATCGACAAAACGCTTGACACATGGTTGTCCCATTCATTTCGCCATAACTAATCCATTCGTTGGTAAACGTTTGGAATGCGCTAAATTGACTATTGGCCCTAACGTTTTTTAAGTAATCGCCCAGAAATGGAAATATGGGTTGAAACAAGCTTAGCCCAAGGATTGGCAGAACATGCGGCCCATTCTCGGCCTTATGTTATCATATCCAAGCGTGGCCCACGCTTGGTTGTCTTCTTCTGTTCCAACGCTCGACGACATCTCGGCCAGGCATGGCCGAGACCTGGGCCAATGCACGCATGGGTTGTAGAGCGCGTAAGTCGGGAGATCGGAAGATTCTTTCGGACTTTTCTAACTGACAAGCATACCCAATGGATCAATTGGATTAAAATCATAGAAACCTGCATTTACGAAGTATCTAATGATTCCACTGGATTCGCACCTTGTCAAATCCAACTTAACCCGTTTTTGCCCAAAATGGCATAAATTTTTTGCTCTCTTCACCTTGATATTTCATATAGTAAAACTGATCCAAAAAAATTGAAACTTGGTATCCCGTAGTTTTGAAGGGTGTTCGTTCAGAATCCGTTGTTATTTTTTTTTTTTTTGTAGGAGTTCACCATTTTCCAATATGGCGGCTTTATTGAAAAAAGGGCAACATTTTTTCACTTTTTTTCGAAATAATTCCCATTTTTTCCCATGAAATCATCATTAGATCGAGGACTAAACTATGAATTTTGTGGCATACGGGTGTCTAGTTTAAGATGTAAAAGGTTAGATTTGGAAATTCAACATGGCGGCCATCAAAATGGCAGTTTTAAGATTCAAAGTCGGTGCAAAACTTCAGGAATTTTTAACTCGAATATGACGAACTTTCAGAAAAAATTGTATGGAACAAAAAGTGCTTACGATTGCTCAAAGAATTCGCCTGAATTTTTTCAGATTTTTTGGAGACATTTTTGGATTTTTCATCCTATTCGAGTAAAAAATTCATACTCTGCAAAATCGATTTCAATTTATAAACCGTCCATCAGCCATCCAAAATTTTGGATGTTGCCAACCTGGAGGTCTACGGTAAAAGAGTCATATATACAGGGCGAGTCACTCCTGGTATCGAATGAGGGAGTGGCTTCCCGGGTAACAATTTGAAGTGGCAGCCGTATGGCCGCTACATGGCCAACCGACCAAGCCAATGTGGCCACCATGTCAGCCGACCCCGGTTTTATCATGGCTAGTACCTGGCAACGACGACCAAACTATGTCGCTCCTTGATGGCAGCTAGGTGGATAAACAGCATGGTTTACTTATTGTTTCGACCTAGCAGCGATATGGCGGCGCTATCTTGCTGCCATGTGGAGGCCAACTAGTTGCCAGGTAACAATCCAACGCGGCAACCATACGGCCGCTACATGGCCAACCCACCTAACCAATGTGGCCGCTATGGCGGCAGTGGTCGGTTTTATCATGGCTTTCACCTGGCAACGACGACCAAACTATGTCGCTCCTTGATGGCAACTAAGTCGATAAACAATATAGTTCATTTATGGTTTTGACCTGGCAGCGACATGGCAGCGCTTACTCGTTGCTATGTGTGGGCCATCTGGTTGCCAGTAATTTTGATACCTCTCTGAAACATAAAAGCCATGAGGTAACCATGAAATTTACCCAGTTAGCTGTCATGTGACAGTCACTCTATTTTGGAACGAGTACCGCTCCTTGAGTTCTATTTTACTTTTAAGTATATATTTCATTCACACAGTAGTCATTCCAAAAGAACTGTTATGAACTATACTACCGGGTAGGCGGTATGAGTCGCTTGACTCGTAGGTGAATTATGATTGTGGTCGGCCGGCAACGGGTAGGTGTAGTCAAGCCGACGTTACTTTATTTGCGAGCGTTGTCGCTCATCTACCAGCATAGCAAGGTACTAAGGTAGGTGGCGACGCATTGTATAGACCAGGTGAATGCCAGGCTACCTTAAGACATGGCCGTGCCAGCTTGCCCCACGTAAAAGCTATATGGCAATGCGAGGTGGCGGCCAGGTAGTCGCCAGCGGTCGCCAGCGGTCGCCAGTCAACGTTAAGACACAGCCGTACCAGGTTGGCCCACATAAAAGCCATATGGCATCGCGAGGTGGCGGCCAGGTAGTCGCCAGTTAACGCTAAGACACGGCAGTACCAGGTTGGCCCACATCAAAGCCATATGGCATCGCGAGGTGGCGGCCAGGTAGTCGTCAGCGGTCGCCAGTTAAGGGGGTATCCCCACCTTTAAATGAGTTAACATTCTAAGAAAGAGATTGATATATTGCAGCGAATTTGAGAGTCTGATCAAATCCAAAAAAATCAAGAAGTTTAGGGAGAGTTTGACCCTCATTATCCATACTTAACATTGAATATTACTTTGAGTCCATTAGTAGTTACGCTGAATATAGAAAAATACAAAATTACTCGGTTGTCGCAAAGAATCAGTAGTACCGTTGGATCGATTTTGGAATTTTTGGTCTTCAATTGTTCAGAAGAGATGCCTCTATCATATGAACATAGAACTTTTTGATATGACTATTTTTGGTTGAGATAATAGAAAAAATAGAGAAAAAAAATTGAAGAATTAGAAAAATCTCAGTAAAAACTAAGCGAGTCAGGCAATTTTCGCGATATCGAAAAGTTCTATGTTCATTTGATAGAGGCATCTCTTCTCAACAATTGAGGACCAAAAATTCCAGAATCGATCCAACGGTACTACTGATTCTTTGCGACAACCGAGTGATTTTGTATTTATCTATATTCAGCGTAACTACTATTAGACTCAAAGTAATATCCAATGTTAAGTATGGATAATGAGGGTCAAACCCTCCCTCAACTTCATGATTTTTTTGGATTTGATCAGACTCTCAAATTCGCTGTAAAATATCAATCTCTTTCTCAGAATGTTGACCCATTTAAAGGTGGGGATACCCCCTCAACGTTAAGACACAGCAGTACCAGGTTAGCCCACGTGAAAGCCATATGGCATCGCGATGTGGCGGCCGAGTAGTTGCCAGTTAACATCAAGACACGGCAGTACCAGGTTGGCCCACATAAAAGCCATATGGCATCGCGAGGTGGCGGCCAGGTAGTCGCCAGCGGTCGCCAGTTAACGTTAAGACACAGCAGTACCAGGTTGGCCCACATCAAAGCCATATGGCATCGTGAGGTGGCGGCCAGGTAGTCGCCAGTTAACGTCAAGACATGGCAGTGCCAGGTTTGCCCGTATGAAAGCCATATGGCATTGCGAAGTGGCGGCCAGGTCAATGCTAGGTAGTGACGGGACATCGCAGTGCCAGCTTGGCCCACATAAAATCGATGTCGTGGCGCAAGGTGGCGGCCAGGATGGTGCAACATTGGTAGCCTAGCTTAGTTAGCCATATTATCGCCATGTGAAAAGGCCATGTTGAAACCATATAGCCGCCGCATGGTTATCGAACATTGGCCTGCTATGTGGCTGGCCGACAGCATTGTCGTGCTCATGCCACATGGCATTAATGTGGCTTGTGGGCTGGCCATGTAAATTGTTACCCGGGAGTAGAGAGGGTGCAGTATACCGTTTATGACCCCCCCCCCCCTTTTTTTCCCCTTTTTTTTTACTTTTTTTTCCCCTTTTTTTTTACTTTTTCTCCCCTTTTTTTTCCTCTTCTTTTCCTTTTTTTTCTCCCCTTTTCCTTTTCTTTTCTTTTCCTTTTTTTTTCTTTTTTTTTTTTTTTTCTTTTTTTTTTCAATCCTAACCTGAGTTAATTTCAACTATCCTAACCTAAGAGAATTTCATCGATCCTAATCTAAGAAAACTTATGTATACTTATCGAATGGAAATAAATATATATGGTGAATGTAGGGAAAGGATAGGGTTGGTAAAAAACGCACAGGTGAATATTGTTATAATGGTTGTTTATTCATATCATTTAATATTTATAAAGGTAAAGACTCAAACTTATGTTTACTAAAAAAGGTTCAAGCTTATAACTAAGATTTATTCAACAGTATTACGTATAAAAATTACAACTAATTATATTAAGGCTTATTCTAGAGAAAGAACAGTCGTTTCTTGTGACAAACTATAGGCGTTGTTATACATGCTAAAGGCTCAAACTTTAATGTTTACACGGCGAGCAGTGTTGAATACATTCGAGCGCACAGGTTTCATTTTTAGAACACATGCCTTTAGACTTACGGCTTATACAGCTGTAGAAGGATTCGACCACTTTATCATTTGACTCGAGATTCTCATTGAAGATATTTGTAAACTGTTCAAGTGTGAAACCTTGAGTCATATGGTGCAGGAACATAATGCAGAATTGTCCGCATACACGGGATGAAAAACTCTGTAGCTGCTTGTCATTCCATCGGTAGGATGTGCAGTTTCGTCGCAGGGCACGTAGATAATGCGGTATGAGTGGTGGCATACCCATACTGTCGAAGTATATTCCGTTATAAGAGTCTGGCACATAAAAGGCAACCCAATGAGATCCTGGTTTGGTATGCTCATCCGTGTTCGCTACGATAACAGCTGGATATGACCATCTCAGGGGTATCTAGTCGGCTGGAAACACTCCCCTAGAACGGGCAGGTATCATCTCCAACGCTTTGTAGATTTGAAGACTGTCCATTCTGTAGCTTGGTTGACTAGGTACTGAAGTAATTATCACTGTTGGTTGATGTTGAACAGTCATCTATCTCGTCGTAGCCTAGATCTGGCGTCTCGCAGGATTCGGGTTCATCAGGCGACTTTGAGGATTTGGTAATGGGAGCAAATGATGACACTGTCCTCTCGCGTAACCTCTTGTTTTCCCGCTCCTGCCACGAGTCACCACACTTGTTAATACCCACGAAATCTGTTGTATCCTTCTTCACAGGTTTTTTCGAAAATTCTGGTTGAATATGCGCGTTCAACGATTTGATAGAGAACGAAAACGATGTCACAATGCGATCTGATAATTCGTACGGCTCCAGCCATTTCTTCAGCTTCAATGCGTTGGTCAATGCGCAGGTGAAGTTCTTTCGGTTACCCGAATGTAGGATGCATGATCTGTCCATTACCATATCTTTGAATGTTGGTGATTCCCACTCTCCGCCTTCCAGATTAATGATTTCACGTGCCATCACATCTTCAAGGAATTTAGCTTTTTGTGCACCGCGGGTGAAAATGTTCATCGCCTTACGCGTAAGAGAGCGTAGATCCGCTTTCAAATCCTCAAGACTCACATTGCCTTCGAACCATTCTATACCGTGATGTTTGCGAGTTAGAACGTTATTCTGTATCTGTTGTTTCGTACAGAGTTCGGAAAACACGTGCGGTGGTTTGATTAGCCAGTGAGACGCGGTGTCATACATGTACGTCACGACAGCAACTTCTTTTGGTAGAAACTGACCGTTATTACCGTAACAGCCCTGTATATCGATAATGTAATGCATGGTTTTGGTTTTTCGAAGTACACGCGACAGGATTGAATGCGAACGTTTCAAGCAGAAGTAGAGAACTAAACTATTGGGAGTACGATTGGAAGTATTTAAGGTCTTCTGTTTTATGATGGTCACTACCTCCCACTACCGAAGGGGAATACCTAGGCCTGTATCGAAAACCGTTTGCCGGTTCAAACGGGTCTGAGCATGGTTTATGACCCTCAGGTATTTTCTCTAGCGTCGGGTGTATTCACCTACAGGTTGGCTCTAAACAAGTAGAAGCATGTCTTGTACAGGCCATCTGTTCGTTACCATTTCTAATTACCAAAATCTGTGATGACCTGACGCATAGAATCAATCTCAATCACGTTATCGAATTCTGCGTAGACGATACAATTTATAGTCGTAGTCAGAGCCTGCTCAAAACGCGTTTCGATTCGGACACTGCCATGCTTGATGAGGTTCCAATGACCGTTATCACTGGCTGAGAGATCAGGGGTAAGATCGAATGCCGTGAGACAGTATCCCTCCTCATAATCCTCACGAGGAATTGAGTTCCCCTCGTTGAGGAAATGTATACCGGTACCCGTGAACAGAGTGTTGTAGGAATCCACAAATAAGTTGTTCGTGAAATTTGGCTGTAAAGGCTCTGACGGAATTTGGGTGCCTTCGATATATAAGGATAGGTGGCTTAGTCCGAAAGACGAGAAATTGAACGGGTTAAGTTTTTTATCTCCGTTATAGGCTTTGTTATCGACAAATCCGATGATTAAACGTTTCGGTAGTTGGCCAAGGAAAACATTATCGAGGGTCTCGGCTTGCACGCCGCTATGTATTGTCATTGTCTTGACCTCAACGCGCGTCAGTAGTATAGATATGACAGTTCTGGATCCAGCCTTCTTTACCGGCCATCAGGCAGTCGGTAACCTACTGACCGCGTGGGTAAGTTACCGACAGTCGGATGGTAACGATCGTCGATCATTGCTACCGACAATCGGCTGGCTGCAATTCGCCGTTGTGCGATGGCGCCACTACCGATTGTTACCGATAGTCCGATGGTAACGATCCGATCTTTGGTTACCGATAGTCCGATGGCTGCAATTTCCCCGCAATTTTCCGTCTTGCAATGGCGCCACTAACGATTCGCTTTCGAATGATGGTAACGATTACCGATCTTTTTTTTTTTTCTTACCGACAATCGATCTAAGATGGCTGAAATATCTAATTCTTAGCTTATATATACGAATTATACTAGCTGAAAATGCTTGAAGAGTGACAGGGTGTTACATATATATATGCAATCAATGACGCGAATTATCTGATAATATATATATATATATATATATATATATATATATATATATATATATGTTTATTTTCTTATGTCTTAAGTCTAACCTATATTCTAAAATGACAACTTTCTGGGTCACTCAAAACCATATTCGTGAATACGAAGCTGTTCGAGTGGAATCACCCCCGGCGGCGGTGGTATGGCCGGGGATGAGGACCTCGACGACGATGGTGATTCCGGACTCGATCTCGATGAGTCCGAACCGAATGATCGCGATCTACTTCTCCCCCTATCAATGTGCACCGTCTCCGCATCTTCTTGCGTGGAAGGTGTTATATCCGCACATTGGACGGTCGATTGTGCAGCATTTTCGGTCGCGGCAATACGACGCATTGCCCGATCATTTATCTCATATTGCCTCGTGATGCTCTCAATCATCTCGAAATGGATGCTTGACGTTTCGACAACGAAGCGCTCATCCACGTTTTGTTCGCGCAAAATACGCAACACAAGCTGAGCGTTCCGGAGGAATCGCATCCTCAACTCGGCCCTCCGCCGCAGCTGAGCCGCCCGCTGCGCAGGTCTTTGATGAGCTGGATTCATCTGGATTGATCACGCATTCTTATGTTTAAAATCTGTTTAAATTTGAGTATTCAATGCTAACAACATACCTTTTTCACACGTTTAGTTTTGAAATTCTTCTTCTTCTTCTTCTTCTTTTTCTTCCCCTTGATGCTTTTCCCCCACGATTCAATGAACTTTCACTCTTCACCAATCTTTTAGAACTGAAAATTGTCTTCTTGTTTGCAAACCGATCTGGCGGAGTTGGGTTGCACACCACTCCCCCCAAAATAAAATCAAGCCTAACCAACCTGAGAACAGCTTTCAAAAGACTCCACCCCGACACATAAAATAGGCAAGTCTTAATGATCCGACAATAAATATCATTTGTGATGTATCAGGGTAAATTAATCTCACTGGGATAGGTAAATTCAAATCATAACGTTTATTATATTAGCAAACAGATACAGAGAACAGGTGTAGTACCGTGGCACAACGGCTAGCGTCGTGAGCCTAACTGGCTTACTAGCGTAGAGCACACACACACACATACGTACACGCTACATACACCGCAACTTTCCGCCCTTTTTTTAGATTTCGTTTAACCGCGGTGAACGTCGTACCGGTTGCCCGGCACCCCCTTTTTTTATGAGTTGGTCGGTATGACGCTTTTGCAAGGTGTCGTTGCTGTCTTGCACGATGTACGTTGACGGAGAGACCTTTTTCACGACTTTCCCCGTGACGCGTTTTTCACCTCTGACGCCGAAGTGGTCCAGTAGGACCTCGTCGCCGACCTCTAAGTCGATTTGGCGTTTACCCGCTTTCGCTACGATTTGCACTCGCTGTTTCTTTTCGACGGTCGCGGTCACGCATGGTTTCAATAGATCGAATCGTGTACGCAGGGCTCGCTTATACATTAACTGTGCAGGACTTTTACCGGTGGTACAGTGTTCTATACTGCGGTAATCAAACAAAAATATGTTGATTGCAGTTTCGGGTGCTTCTCCCCCTTTTACAATTTTAGTGACCTTGTCTTTGAAAGTCGCGACGAAGTTTTCAGCCGCGCCATTCGTTGCTGGATGGTAAGGCGGTGAGAAGCTATGGTTTACTCCGTTTTGCTTTAAGAATTGTAAGAACTCTTCCGCCCTAAACTGCGGTCCGCCGTCGGTAACTACATGGATCGGCAAGCCAAAACGTGAGAATAACTTTTTAAATTCTTCTACTACCCTATAAGCCTTAGTATTACTCTTAAAATTTATCACCTCGGGCCACTTGGAGTGCGCGTCTATAACTACTAAATACATATCACCATAAAATGGTCCCAAGAAATCACAATGTATGCGGTTCCATACGCGGTCAGGCCAGGGCCACGTGGTTAATGGGGTCTGTGGTGGTTTCTTTTGTTCTATTGAACAGGTAGTGCATTCCCTTACGTAATTTTCTATATCCTTGTCAATTCCGGGCCACCATACGTATGAACGCGCGTACATTTTGATTTTTACAATACCCATGTGTGAAGCGTGTAATTCTTTTAATACAAACGACCGCATTTTTTCTGGGATGACTGCCCGTAATCCCCAAAATAAACATCCCTGATCCACAGATAACTCGAGTCTTTTCACGTGGTACGATTTCTCGTCATCTGTGATCTCTTTTACATCTGGCCATCCGTTTACGGTATACTTTAAGATATTACAGGTTGTTTTGTCAATTTTTGTTTCTAATGCTAGTGTTTTACTACTAAACGTGTCCAGTCCTTCTCTGAGGAAATGTATGGGAGAAAAATCAGGTTCGATTAAGTCGGTATCGTCATCGATTGGTAATCGGGACAATGCGTCACAGTTGGCATTTAGTTTTGATTGAATATATTCGACATTGTATCTAAACCCCGACAGGTAATATGCCCAGCGTTGTAATCGACTGTCCGCGGTTGCCGGTATACCTTTTCGTGGTCCAAGGATCAATTGTAACGGTTTGTTATCTGTCCTCAATATTATTTCTCTCCCGAAAATGAATTGATAAAAGCGTTTAAATCCGAAAATAATTGCCATTGCTTCTTTGTCTAATATTGTGCGATTTAATTCCTTTTTGGCGATTTTCTTAGATGCGTACGCTATTGGTCTTTCCGAGCCGTCCTTGTATTTGTGCGATAAAATCGCCGATAAACCATACGATGATGCATCGCACGCTAATATGACTTGTTCATTTGGGTCAAAATTTGCTAACACCCGGGGTGATATTAATTCATCTTTGACCGCCTCAAATGCTTCCTCACAAAGGTCGTTCCAAACGAATTCTTTCGCGTTTGCGCAGTCATATAACGGTTTTAGGTTATCTGACCTATTTCTAAGGAATCGGGCATAAAAATTGATTAATCCTAGGAATGAACTTAATTCTTTAAGGTTTTTTGGTCTCGGAGCGTTTATCATCGCGTCGACTTTTGACTTCGCCTTATGCAATCCATTTTTATCTATCGCGAAACCTAACACTTCGATTTTCTCTTGCATGAACTTACACTTATTGTTCAGTTTAATTCCGCATTCTAGCAAGCGTTCGCATACTGTTTCTACATTTTTTATGTGTTCTTCCTGTGTACGACCCGTTACGTAAATGTTATCGATATATGAAATCGTTCCGTTAATCCCCCTCAGACACTCGTCCATTTTCCTTTGAACATCTGCGGGCGCCGGCGATACTCCCTCTGGGATTTTCTTATATCTGTACAACCCTTTGTGTGTAATAATTGTTAACAAATCTACGCAACTTTCATCCACCGGAAATTGCATGTATGCGTGCGTCATATCTAATTCGGTAAAGTAACATCCCCCTTGCAATTTAGTAAAAATTTCATCTATAGTATGAAGTGGATATTTGTCAATGATAATGTTAGGGTTCAGGGTTAGTTTGAAGTCACCGCAGATGCGGATTTTACCGTTACTTTTGAATGTTGGTACTATGGGCGTGGCCCATTCGCTAATTTCGACGGGTTCTATGTGCCCTAGTGCCACTAACCGATCCAGCTCTTGTTCTATGAGCGGCTTCAATGCGTGCGCTACATGTCTACATTTCAACGCAACCGGTCGCGCGTTTTCTTTCAGGTAAATTTTCGTTGTACTCTTCGTGTACAGTCCCGGTTCTTCGCTAAACAACCCTTTGTATTTGCTGCGGAAGTAATCAGCAATATTTTCGATATCGATTTTATTTATTTTATTATCCTCACTAATGAGTAACGGCCAACACCCTAGTGCCGCAAGCCATTGGCGTCCTATTAATATCGGGCCATCACCTGGCAACACGAAGCAATCTAACTTACGTACGTTACCCCTAAATTCTACCCTTAGGTCGATTAACTTACCGAGCGGATGCAATTCTTTACTATCGTACGTTTTTAATTTTGCTTCCGTTCTGACCATATTTAAATTTTCAAGGTACTTATTTTTTTCAACTTCTGACATGACCGTCGCGTACGTGCCGGAATCGATTTCCATTTTTACCTTTTTTTCGTTTACTAATACATCGATATACATAGGTTCCGCGCGTGCTCGCTCATCGCTCACATACATACTTTCATGCCTATGCTCGTTGCTCATCTCGATTGAAAAGAAGTCGTTCCGATGTGACGTAACGTGCGTGGACTCCTCCGCTGCTTCGTCGTTTTCTTCTATTTTCTGGAGCGCGTCTCTTTTCGCTGACCGCTTCTTCAAGCAGGCCCGTTCCAAATGAC
The DNA here is from genome assembly GCA_943736025.1 of Tenthredo mesomela. Lineage (NCBI taxonomy): Eukaryota > Metazoa > Arthropoda > Insecta > Hymenoptera > Tenthredinidae > Tenthredo > Tenthredo mesomela. The sequence continues at coordinate 23,148,201 of OX031014.1, read as the reverse complement.
CTCTGCCTTTACAGTAGGTACACGATGCCTCTCGATGCCGGCACTCCGTTCTCGTGTGGTTCTGCCCGCCACAGCAGTAGCACACGATGTTTTGTTTGCTTCTGCCTGATACTCGTTGCTGGCTGCGGTCGGGTCTTTTATCCACGGAATGTTGCTGCTGGTTTGGTGGATTCCGCTTTCCTCTATTCCAGCTGCGACTCTTTTCCCCGGAACTTAATGCGAACACTTCTTTCTGTGTGCTTCTTTTGTCTAACGTGCTGGTAGCGCCGGATGCATTTTTCACTGCTGATTCCCTAGCTATTGCTTCTTTTAATGCCGTATCGTAGTCCAGGTTTTCGGTTTTGAATAACATGATTCTTGTTTCTTCTTCTCTGATCCCGCACACGAATTGATCCCGCAAGGCAGTCTTTAGGTCTGTAAAATTGCAATGCAGTGCTAATCTTTTTAATCTCGCGGCGAACTCCGCGATTGACTCATTTGGCTTTTGCTTTGCTTGATTGAATGTGCACCTTTCCATGACTTCTGAGGGTTTTGGGCTCAGATGATCAGTCATTAGCTTTTTTAACTCTTCGTAGGATTTTTCGGTTAGTTTGCTCGGTGCACATAGGTTCCGGATTAGTTGGAAAGCACCCTCATCAAATCTTGTAAGCATCGTTGCTGCCTTTTTCTCATTTTTTGTGTCTTTCGCGATAAATAAGAGTTCTAATCTTTCCGTAAATATTTCCCAGTCGTCTTTTTCTAAGCAAAATTCCAACTTCAAGTTGTCGTTCGACATCTCGCTATCCTCGTCTGATTCACCTGCGGAAGCGAAAAGGCTCTCGTCTGTGCTGGAGCTTTCAAGGTTTACGTTCAATGTTTGTTTACTTTTGGAGTCTCCAATGTCTTTCTCTTCGCTGCTGCCTGGAGTCGTTCCTATTCTCAACGCCTCGACTAATATTTTCCGTAGGTTATCGAATTTTTCGCTTTTATCAACTTGTATGTCACGGTTATTCAATTCTTCAAATAGTTGTTGCTTATTTAACTGGTATATCCAACTAACTTTTGTTTTATCATCACCTTGTTCTGTTTTGTCACTCATGTGTATTACGTATCCGACCCGATTTTTATATCGCTACCGATTTCTCTTAACTAATAGTTTGTTCGCGGCGTAGCTCGAACTCGTGACTCGTTACTAATACACGTGGATCGTTTCTAAAACATCCTCGTCGCCATAATTGTGATGTATCAGGGTAAATTAATCTCACTGGGATAGGTAAATTCAAATCATAACGTTTATTATATTAGCAAACAGATACAGAGAACAGGTGTAGTACCGTGGCACAACGGCTAGCGTCGTGAGCCTAACTGGCTTACTAGCGTAGAGCACACACACACACATACGTACACGCTACATACACCGCATCATTAAGAGGGTTTTTCACTATACTCCCATCACTCGAAAATGCTGAAATCTTGCAAAGATCACAATAATCAAAAGATCCCATCAGAGCTCATAACGAGCCACAAGACTCAAAAAGGTCGAGCAATAAATATCATTCAGGTATTTTTTAGGGTACCTCTATACGCACCTGCGTGCATACCGATCCCCACAATAAATCGCCAGCTCAGTCAATTTCCGACTCTGCTTGAGACCGCACACGAAGTCGTCAATATGGAGCTAATATTAGATCTACAAGGTTTTGGGCGATTCAGTGATAAATTTTTAATAAAAGAGCTGTCTGCAATAAGCATTCGTGCGCATGAGGAATATCAGCAAGATATCATACGCATTCTCTTCAAAGCACCACGCTCTTGGGTGACTCTCTCACGCGAGTATAAAAATCTCAATTCGTGGCTGACATGGCGTCATCATGGAATACCCTGGATTGCAGGAGCAACACCGTATAGGGATGTAGTGAAAACTGTGAGAAAAGTTGCACAAGATGCAAGGCGCATTTATGTGAAGGGATTGGAGAAGAAACTCTGGATCGAAAAAATCCTCAATGGCGACTCGAAACCGGTGATTGATTTAGACGAGCTGGGCTGCCCGAATTTTCGAATACTACGATTGGAATCGCGTGTATTTCGTTGGCATGGAGACTGTCATGGCGATGTACCTGGAGGCTACCATTGCGCCTTCGAGAACGTTCAGAGGTTGAAAAACTGGTATTTGGAGGAGGGGCATAAAAAACCCTCCCCACATGTCCCGAGGGCGGGGGATGATGGCTTAAAAGTCGAGAGCTCGCAGGGAGCTGCATCCGTGCATCTCGACTCCTCACCATTAACACATCTTCCTCGTATATTCGAATCCGCAAACTCTTTTGAACAAGGTAAGAATCCCATTACACGATAATCATATTTAATTATAATATAAAAACTAATTTCGAATTATTCATTTTGTACAGATGGACTTCAGCAGCCTTAACAGCACCAGCCGTCTGGATAATAATCTACCAATGAAAAAGATGTCGGAGCTGAAGGTTGGCGAAAAGTACAATATCACAAGACTGAGGCTTGTGAAAACGAAATTCGACTGTAGAATCATCGCCACTATTGCCAACGAATACATCGTGTTCCTGCCTGCAAGAATCGGAAAGGCTCTAGAGAACGATTCCACTCAGCTGGATCAGTTAAACAATGAGGCTGATCAGAAACGTCTGCAGATACTCTATCTTGGAGGACCATACAATAAATTTGAATTCTGTAGCAAAATCTAAACACACACACACACACACACACTAATGTATATATAAATATATATGTAATGGGAATGGGTTAGGGTTGAATAAATAACAATGAAATTGCAATCACATTTATTTATTTATTTATTTATTGTTCCTTTATATATATCCTTTATAGATCCTTTATATAGAATAAGCTTAATCTATAGTTCTCAAGCATATAGAATCCTTAAAATGTGGCTAATTTTTTGACGGTACCGCTGATTGGATTATATTCAACAATGCGATCGTGTATAATCATACAGTAGGCTGAAGTATTTGCTGGAAATGCAACGCTAGTTTCGAATTCCAAACGAATATCCACCGGTCCACTCTTTAACGATTCACTTTGCTTGGAACAGTCTATAGTAATGAGTGGGGCTCTCTCCAAAAAATCACTCTTCGACAAAAGAGGTTCGGATTCCTTATCGTAGTATGAAATTTGAAAGTTTGTGTACATATTGTAGAGAATGGCGTATTGATTGCGAGCAATATCAAGATTCAAATTTCCATAAGGATAGCACTGTGAGTTTAGGAAAAGTTTCACATCTCTAATCATACAATGATCGAATTGACTGGCATTTTTCGTTGCATCGTTTCGTCGTGCAGTTTGGAATCCCAGTATGACGTGTCTCGGTTTCTCTAGCTGTGTAGATGTCTTGACAACCCATACATGTCTCGTTGTTGCAGGCAGCATCGGGTACTCGTACATTTCCCACGAGCGAAAACTCATAGATACAGCCGGATCTTTGGCGATATAATTGAGCATCTTGATTTTTGCAGAATCCGACAGTCTGATGTATGGCAATAACCATTCAATTTTCTCGAGTGAAATTTTGATCCCCTCCGCAGTTGTTTGATGTATGGTGTTTAGATCATTGTTTGATCGCGTTAAAATTAGCTCATGCTTCGCATTGACGATGATTCGATTATAGTCCTCGGCAAATCCGAGCAAAAAATTCAGCGGTATAACAACATCAAAGTATCCATCAGCGTCGGTTAGTTTATTTTTATCATCCACCAACCAACCAGTGTTTCCCAGAAGATGTTGTTGTCCAAGGGTGAATGATAGGTACCCCTTCATGATACTCGTGATGCCGACATTCTTATTCTGATCAATCTCATGCCCATTCAACTCGTAGCGCATATCGCCAAACATGTGACACACAGCCATATTGACTAATTCCGTGCCTGCACTAACAGCGGTGCCGTCTGATTTTGTAAGTCGACCATAGATGTGAAGCGAACTTTTGCTGGGTAATACACACGCATCTTGATTCTGTACAGATATTCGGATCTCATCGTTATTTCTGAATGTAGACGCGGCATAAGGTTGATGCGCGTGTATTTCACAGTGGGCAATCGACTCGTCGAAGGTCACAGGTGTTTGAATTTTTATCATTTTTGTGATGGACATACACAGATAAAGAAATGGATTCTTATTTTCCACCACAACGAAGTCGAAGTCCTAGGCTCCGGAGAAACTGAGCGTTCTGATGTGTCACTCGAATCGGAGCTGCTCGACGACTGATGATGCTCGGACATGTTATCGAGCTTTTATAACTACTACCAGATTTTCTTGTTCTCTCAAACACAATGCCCATATTATCTCAAAGATTTCACGTGTAATCGTATAGTTACAGTTTCTCTACGAAAATTGATTAATTTGCCGTCCTGATCGACTATTCTCAATTGTATATCGTGTATTGACCGTACGGTGATTGGATGATAAATGACATTTGTCGGCACTTCCACGATCTTATATCCAGGCGGTACGGTTGGGAAAAATTGATGAATCGTATGCACCCGATGTTCATTTATATACGCACCGGTGGTAATATTACACTCAACTCGCAAGGCGTTGACTTTGAGTATGCGAACGGGTAACTGGGATTTATGGGTAATACCACTTTCAAGCTTTTTTGAGGTAAAACCAAGCAATCGGCCGATGGAATCTGTTGGTTCAAAGTTCACAGAATGATTGCATCTAATTTCACTGAGCAACTCATTGTTATTAGCCCTTAGACTGAGATTTATATCCTTAGGTAGTACCCTTTTCAAATAATTTGCGATATCCTCAATTTCATAGCTCCCGGTGGGTATTTTAATCACAGTGTCTGGTTCTATATAAAACTTATTACACCCTTCATCTATATTGGGGATTGCATTGAATGTCAGAAGCTCTATGAGTCCGAGAACATACGTCTTTGTTGGAGATAACTCGATAGGCGGAAAATATTGAGTCCTCAACACCGACGATTCTCCGGAGAGTGTCAACGTGAACGAATCAGCCATGACTAATATCACATCGGCCATTCGCATACATTTTATAGTTGTCCGCTGAGAAACTTGAGGCACAGGTGACCGCAAATTACCGTCCCGGGAAAAATTTTTTTCACGAAATTTTATGAAATTTCATAAGTTTTCATAAAATTTCATAAAATCTCGTGAAATTTCATAAAATTTCAGTATTCAAATTTTATGAAATTTTATGAAATTTTATAAGTTCTTATAAGTTTTTATACATTTTCAAGAAATTTTATCAAATTTCATAAAATTACATAAAATTAGAATCGCGTACAAAAAGTATTGCTTTTATGAAATTTTATAAAATCTCATATAATTTTGAAAAATTTTGTGAAATTTTACAAAAACTTGAGAAATTTCATATAATTTTATAAATAAGAATCGAGTGCAGACAGTATTGCTTTCATGAAAATTCATAAGTTTTTATGAAATTTTATAAGTTCTTATAAGTTTTTATACATTTTTGAGAAATTTTATCAAATCTCATAAAATAACATAAAATTAGAATCGCGTACAAAAAGTATTGCTTTTATGAAATTTTATAAAATCTCATATAATTTTACAAAATTTTGTGAATTTTTATAAAAACTTGAGAAATTACATATAATTCTATAAATTAGAATCGAGTGCAGAAAGTATTGCTTTCATGAAATTTTATAAGTTTTTATGAAATTTTATAAGTTCTTATAAGTTTTTATACATTTTCAAAAAATTTTATCAAATTTTGTGAACAAATTTTTTTCCGGAGCAGTACGAATATACAATGAGATTTTGTAAAATTTGATCGAATTTAATTTCCATGAAATATATTTTCGGAATAATGAAATGAAATTCTGTGAAATTCGTATATTTCTATGGAGATATGATACAATTCGTATATTTTTATATACGAATTTCACAGAATTTAATTTCATTATTCCGAAAATATATTTCATAGAAATGAAATTCGATCAAATTTTACAAAATCTTATTGTATGCCCTGGATTTCTTTATACGAATTTCACAGAATTCAATTTCATTATTTCGAAAATATGGATACATTTTCATAAAATTTCGTATAATTTGATAAAATCATTTTTCGAAAGAGAGTTCATTTCTACTGTAACGTGGCAAAACGTTAAGACCTCCTCCTTACCAGCCTTACGCACGTACCGAGTGCCAAAACTCCGATTTCCGTGGTTTAAACCCTTGCCGCCGTGTCCCGCGGAGCCATATTGGCGACAGGCGTCTGCTAACAGCCGACCGATAGTCGTCAACGCTCGCCGGACAGGTGGTAATGAGGATAACCATCCCTAGCGGAAAGTAGAGTCAGTCTGCCTTTGCGTGCGGTACGAGGCACCAAGTGTTGAGACCGGCGAGAAGCCAGAAAGAGAGAGAGAGAGAGAGAGAGAGAGAGAGTAATTTTAAGATAGTAGTTAAGTGAGTGAGTGAAAAGTGAGTGTGTGTGTGTGAGTGACGAGTCACCGGAGATTGACTAGGGCTGATCTCTAGTCAAAGACCCGTGAACTCCCCAAAAACCCTAAAAAGCCTCGAACCGATCCTGTGCTCAAGTCTAATCGTTCTAGCGAACCGTTGGATATAAAATAGCCAGGACGGAGTCACGTGTTGTTTGTCGTGCGTAGAGCCGTGCCAATTGTGGTAACCGCTGCGCCGATATTCACCGAAATCGCGCCGACGCCATAGAGCCACGGACTGCTGACGTCACGCCAAGCGCGTTGCTGCTACGAGTCAGAGTTTCGTCGCTTCCCTAGCCATCCCCTCCGCCCCTCCGCCGCCGCTGGACAGCGCGCCGCGTCAGTCTACCGAGAGACATAGAGAGAGGCACGCAATCTCGCTACAGTGACAGCTAACTGTCAAGTAGCCAGAGAGGGAGAGCCAGCGACCGTCTAAGACGATCGTCGCCTTCGTGTAAATAATTGAAATAGCCAAAGTAGAGTCAATATTATAAAATATAACCTACGCCAGGTAGCGGGCGTGTTGAATAATGCGCCACCTTTTCTTTTTTTTCTTTTTTGAATAAAGCTAAGTACGATTATATATGGTGTCATTATTTCTCGCCCCCACGAAATCCCTCTATCACTAGTAGCTAGCCAGAGGGTCCCAGCGAGAGAGAGAGAGAGGACTTCCGACGAAGTCTGGCGCCCAACGACATCCCTTACCAACGGGTTGGGTCCGGTTTGTATTCGGCTTAATATTTCTGGGTCCCCGAGCCCAGGAAAACCCGTTACAAATTGGCGCCCAACGTGGGGCCCGAAATAATGACATTCCGGGCTTGGCCGAATCCACCCCTGCTACCTAGGTTACTTAGTTTCCTATTTCAATTATTTTTACACCCCCTAACTGACATTCTCGCACGCCTTGCGAGGCTTGCTTCGTGTCACCCCGCCGTCCCCGAGTCTGGGAGACCGCGTGGATACGCTCTGACCAGGGTAGACCCCATCCCTGACCCAGGTCGTGAGCGAACCACCCCACGAGGAACAGATCCCAACGACACCGACGCTGCACCCACGTGGCTGTGGGGCCTATCGGATGAGGCGGTGAGAACGCTACTCCCGCTATTTCACCTGAGTCTCGACGGCACGGCGTGCGAACGTCGTTGGAGACTGATACGGAGCTACGATATAGCGAGGGACCGGGACAGGGTCCGGGAAGCCGAGGACAACGGGCGACGGGAGCCGACAATCCGGACCGCCGCTGACACCGCCTCGGAACCGGAACCGCTGCGAATTCCTACCCTTCCGTACCTCGGCTACGAGACCCGTCGACCCCCGTTCCGCTACACAGTCTCAAATACAGAGGTCGCCTCAGGCGAGGCTCTAGAGTACGCCAAAAGCGGCGTAGTAGCGGTCCCGGCGTCCGACCGGCTCTACGTACCCCCACCCAGAGAGAGAGAGAGAGAGAGAGTGAGAGTGAGAGAGAGAGAGAGAGAGCCATACCCGCGTGGAAAGTGGCCGAAATCCCCGCCGCAACCACGCCAAACACCCGCACCGCACAGACAACGAGGTCTGGTGCGGAGCCGGCGCCCAAGCCCAGCGCCGCCCCTACCGCCGCTCTAGACACCCCGAGTGCCCCAGACCCCTCCACAAACGCTAAAAAGCAGGCCGAAAACCCCATTCCGCCTAGAAAACCCACCCCCCCTCCCGGCGCCTTCCCTCCGGAAGCCGTCACAGCCAACCATTCCCCATTCCGAGAGAGCCGAAGCGATCCCCGCTATTATCTGCGCGTAGATATAGCCGGTAGACCCCTTCACGCGTTAGTCGACCCCGGCTCTAGCCGAACCTACATCGGTGGACCCGCGGTGCATCGGTTTCGCGACCTACAAGAGCGTCTCACCCCCCTCCCAGAAAACGGTATCGTATACCCCAACGGTACCCTCGACTCAGGCACCGGCGAGATGGAGATGCCAGTACGCATCGGCAGCAGAACCTGCCCCATCGTCGTCCGTGTCGCGCCCTCACTCAAGTACCAGTGCATCCTTGGCATGGACGTGATGACGGCCTTCGGGATGCGAGTCGACTTCAGCCGCGGGACCTGGAAAAGCAGCCCCGCGGGAGCGCCTGAAGCCCGATACAACCCCCAGAGAGAGAGAGCGAGAGTGAGAGGGAGAGAAGCCCCAGTCCCTCCCCCCGGGACTCGCGCTACGAGGCCCCCGCGCCTCCGCAGCACCCAGTGCTGGTCCTGCGACCAACCCGGTCACCGGCACCCCGAGTGCCCCAGACCCCTCCACAAACACTGTTCCGAGTGCGGCTGGCGCGGGTATTCGACGAGTACCTGCCCCGCGCACCGGAATACCGAGGGCTCCCGGTAGAACTCGCACGACACCTTGAGACCCCGCACCCGCCTCACCGCCATCCGCAAAGACGAGAGAGAGTGGTCGAAGAAACCACCGAGGCTGGTTGAGTCGGAGGTTGCGGAAGCGTCCGAGTGGAACCCGTACGTTCCGTTTGGCCGAGGGGAGTTGTAACGTGGCAAAACGTTAAGACCTCCTCCTTACCAGCCTTACGCACGTACCGAGTGCCAAAACTCCGATTTCCGTGGTTTAAACCCTTGCCGCCGTGTCCCGCGGAGCCATATTGGCGACAGGCGTCTGCTAACAGCCGACCGATAGTCGTCAACGCTCGCCGGACAGGTGGTAATGAGGATAACCATCCCTAGCGGAAAGTAGAGTCAGTCTGCCTTTGCGTGCGGTACGAGGCACCAAGTGTTGCGACCGGCGAGAAGCCAGAAAGAGAGAGAGAGAGAGAGAGAGAGAGAGAGTAATTTTAAGATAGTAGTTAAGTGAGTGAGTGAAAAGTGAGTGTGTGTGTGTGAGTGACGAGTCACCGGAGATTGACTAGGGCTGATCTCTAGTCAAAGACCCGTGAACTCCCCAAAAACCCTAAAAAGCCTCGAACCGATCCTGTGCTCAAGTCTAATCGTTCTAGCGAACCGTTGGATATAAAATAGCCAGGACGGAGTCACGTGTTGTTTGTCGTGCGTAGAGCCGTGCCAATTGTGGTAACCGCTGCGCCGATATTCACCGAAATCGCGCCGACGCCATAGAGCCACGGACTGCTGACGTCACGCCAAGCGCGTTGCTGCTACGAGTCAGAGTTTCGTCGCTTCCCTAGCCATCCCCTCCGCCCCTCCGCCGCCGCTGGACAGCGCGCCGCGTCAGTCTACCGAGAGACATAGAGAGAGGCACGCAATCTCGCTACAGTGACAGCTAACTGTCAAGTAGCCAGAGAGGGAGAGCCAGCGACCGTCTAAGACGATCGTCGCCTTCGTGTAAATAATTGAAATAGCCAAAGTAGAGTCAATATTATAAAATATAACCTACGCCAGGTAGCGGGCGTGTTGAATAATGCGCCACCTTTTCTTTTTTTTCTTTTTTGAATAAAGCTAAGTACGATTATATATGGTGTCATTATTTCTCGCCCCCACGAAATCCCTCTATCACTAGTAGCTAGCCAGAGGGTCCCAGCGAGAGAGAGAGAGAGGACTTCCGACGAAGTCTGGCGCCCAACGACATCCCTTACCAACGGGTTGGGTCCGGTTTGTATTCGGCTTAATATTTCTGGGTCCCCGAGCCCAGGAAAACCCGTTACACTACATAACTACCGTTTTGAAAAAATCAACTTCATATATTGTATGTTTCATGATTTTCATCCAGTAAATCCATTATTCAAATGTACAACTGGAGATATGATACAATTTAATACAATTCAATTACAGGCCATTTTCGGTATGAATTTTTATTCATAAAATGACCTGGTCAAATTTCATGAGATTTTATAAAATTTTATCAGGCCATTTTCAGTACAAAATTTCAAAATGTTATGGAATTTCATATCGAAATTATTTTGTTGGAATTTTATGAAATTTCCTAAAGATTCATAAAAGTTCACAAAATTTTATGAAATTTCATCAGGCCATTTTCAGCACGAAATTTTATGAAAATTTAATAAATCCCATCCCCGGGAAAAAATTTGTTGGAATTTTATGAAATTTCATGAAGTTTCATAAAAGTTCACAAAATTTTATGAAATTTCATGAAGTTTCCTAAAAGTTCACAAAATTTTATGAAATTTCATCAGGCCATTTTCAGCATAAAATTTCATGAAATTTCAATACTGAAATTTCGTGAAATTTTATAAAATTTTATGAAACTTCATGAAAATTTTTTTTCCCGGGGTGTTATATTCTTGATATCTCTTATGATTATATTTTACGCTACCAACACCAAGATATTTCATTAGATCTCTAGGTGGTTGTAAATCGCCGAAACTATCGAAATATACCGCATCGTTGCCATTTTTCGTGTACGCAACCCAATGCGTCCCCGGACCATTTTTATCATCGAGATTGATAATTGCAGATTCACGCTTTCTAGGCCCTGAACTGGGTAAATCATTTCGCATGAAAACACCCCGGAAATGTGGAATTTTCATAGCTTTCGCATAGTCGACCAAATCGGTATCTGTGAGGGCTCGATGTGGTAGCTTTATCAGTTTTTTGCAGGCTTCAAATACAGTCCCATACCCTTCTTATATGGTTTCAGGTATAAGCCCTTCCCCAACGCAATCGCCTCCATCGTCGCATTGTGACGCTTGGATTCTTGTAATTGATGTTTGTTTGCTTTAGCTTCATTAACAACCTTTGCTATACCTGCAGCGCCACCGGCTAAAGCACCTGTGGCACTAAGGGCCGCAAATAATGGGATGAGAAACGGTAGTAAACCACCAATTTTCCGGGGGACAGGTAAAATACGAGGCACGCGCACTTTCCCTTTAGACACGGCCGAACGAGCACCCGCCAAAGCTGACTCAATAGCTTTAGGACCCGACTTCATGGATTTCTTTGCCGCTTGTATAATAAATTTCAAAGTTTTTTTTTTGTTTTTGGGGGGTGCTCGCATCTTGACCTTCCGCATACCCATCCCCAGTTTGGATTTTGCTTTCATGGTGTTGGTGACCACCCAGGCGACAGCTTTCTCAGCTGTACCTGCGTCTTTAGCCAAAACCCGATTCCAAGCCCTCTCGGCAAGCACTTTATCAGCCTTATGACGCTCTGCAATATTATCGTGATTCTGGGAGTATGCGATATCGTGCTGCTTGCATGCAGCATCTAGAGCATTGACACCTTGGTCACCGCGAGCTAACCTCTTTGCCAATTTCGTACCAGGTCCGCAGTACTGATAACCGGGAACATGCAATTCAACGGGGAGATTGTTGATGATTTTATTTATTAATCCACAACCACTTCTTTGTCTACGTGTGTATCCAACCATAGTTGACCATGAACTAACACGAATTCTATAAAAGCATGTATTTTATACGTGAATATATTAGTTCTCATTGCGACGTTTGCCGAGCATCATGAAATTTCAAGATCAAACGATTAAACTACCCATCGTCAATTTTGATAATTTGGTCGAACGAAAAAAGAAGAAGGGGAAACGGCATGGGACCCTACTACCAAATAGTGTGAGGGCTGTCTTTTGCGGGCCTTCGAATTGCGGTAAAACTAATGCCCTTCTCACGCTACTGACCCATGCGAATGGTCTACGATTTGAGAATGTGTACGTCTATTCAAAATCCCTCAATCAGCCAAAGTACGAGTTCTTGAAGAGGTTGTTGGAACCGGTGAAGGGGCTGGGTTATTTCCCGTTTGATGAGCACAAGGAGGTAGTGGCACCGAAAGATGCACATCCCAACTCTATTATGATTTTCGATGACGTGGCCTGTGAGAAGCAAGATAATATCAGAGCCTATTTCTGTATGGGGCGGCACAGGGATGTCGATAGTTTTTATCTTTGTCAAACGTATGCCCGAATTCCGAAACATTTGGTGCGTGATAATGCAAACTTGTTGGTTCTTTTTCGTCAAGATGAAATGAATTTGAAACACATCTATGCCGATCATGTGAACACTGATATGACCTATCAGCAATTTAAAGATTTGTGCTTGGCGTGTTGGAATGACGGTAGATATAGTTTTGTGACCATCGACAAAGATAGCGAGATTAGCGCTGGACGATATAGAAGAGGCTTTGACTGCTTTATAAGCCTGAATCACGAATAAACCACATACAGTCACAACACATCGATCAAACTAGCAGCATGGAGAGCTCCAAGATACGTAAGCAAAACGATGTGTTGCGGGAAATAGCGAGGGCCAGCGATATCATTCGACGTAAACATGAAATGATAAAAATGGGGAAAGACACCAGCGAGCGGGCTATTAGTGAAATCTTCAAACCACTGGCCACACCGCTGCATAAATTGGTAGATTCATCGAAGCAGCAGCAGCGGCTACTAATGAAGCGAGAAATAAAAACGGAGCCGGGTTCCGTCAAGACAGAGAAGGTAGAGCCGGGTTCGTTCAAGACAGAGAAGGCAGAGCCGGGTTTGGTCAAGACGGAGAAGACGGAATATTTTGTGGAACCAAAAGATTATGAGGATGCCGGTGATGATGATGATGATGAGGATGATGATAATGATGCATATAAAAGTGCGATTGAGGAGAGCTTGGCAACTAACATTGCTAGTGGGGACAATGCTACAGCTGTCACCACCATGGATGATACGGATGATGAAGATGATGATAACAACCTGGATCACACGTTAACCGCGTCTACAAGCACACCGATGTTGAAAAAAGAAGTTAAGACGACGCGCTATTTAAACATGTTTGCCTCTGAAAAAGAGCGCAAGAAATTGGATCAGAAATTTGGAGTTCGAAAATTAGCTGGCGGATTGAAGATTGGTGATTCGGATATCGCATTTGATGATAATCAGATATATGTAGGTGATAAGAGTTATGATAATACACCAGGATTGCTTGAACTGTTATTCAAAAAGTTACCCGATCACGCCAAGGTGAATGAAAGCGATAGATTGAATTATATCAAAATCGTGAAAAAAACGAATGCTTATCGGAAATATTACAAAGCTGAGACAAGTCCTCATCATGATAGGGAAAAGTATTCAAAGTATAGAGATTTTATTGCCCCATACATCGACCTGCCGGTGAAAAAATCCGGTGAAGGTTTATTACCCACCCATAAAATCGCGCGGGGGCAAAGCATGGATTATGTTTATTGGGATAATCCCAATGAGCTCGTTGATCGTCTCCGGTTACTCACGGCATCTCAAGCAGCTGGTAATACTAGCCATACCAATGAAATTTCCTCCATTATTGAAGAGCTACGTGAGGCGAGAATCATTTATTAGCATGAGATTGATCATAAAATTCAGTCACAGATCGTTGAACAATGAGCATAGACATATTCGGACGACCGTTGGCTAGAAACAGCTACGAAAAAGTTGTTATCCGGGGTTCTCCAGGTGTTGGATTCAAATTCACCCCTGATAAGCAGTACGATCTAGACGGCAAACGATTATGTAATATTGCGGATCCGCAGGAGCCGAACGACGCTGTTTCTCTGAAAAGTCTTGAAGATATTACACAGCGAGCGTTGAGTGTTCTCGAACATTCTATGGAAAAAACATTTGCAAACTCTACGCTACAAGCACTTCACAAGTTTGAATCTCAACTTAATGCACGCCTTGATCGAGAGCATACCAACAATTTGAGCGAGAATCAACACGTTCAGACTCTCATACTAAAAGAGATTGACACTCTGACAGCGGAAAAGGAACTTCTGAAGATTCGATTAGCCGCCGTAGGATCTAATCTTGCAAAACTCTACCACAACGGGCTAATCCGTAATATTCACCCTGAATGAAGCTAGATCGATCGATAATGGGCATAGACATATTCGGTCGTTGGACGGCTAGCAGAAAAATCAAAAGTGTGAATAGTCGTGGACCGCCCGGTGTTGGATTCAAAACCACCATCGATAACCAGTACGACATAGACAATAAACGATTGTGTAATATCGCACATCCGCAGGAGCCAACCGACGCCGTTTCTCTGCAAAGTCTTGAGGATATTACACAGCGATCATATATTGGTCTTCAGCGTACTATAAAGGAAGCATTCGAGCAATCCATGCAACAGGCGCTCGCAGCTCTTGAATCTAAGCTTAATGCTCGGATTGCACAAGAACACAGCGAAAGTTTTGAAGAAGATCAGCGTATTTGGATCCAGGCAAAAGAAAGGATTGCGGCACTGAAGGGGGAAAGTGAATCTTTGGAAAAACGGTTAGTGATAGTGGAGAATTGTGCTGAAATACTTAGCCGGCATTACATCCTCGGAATTCCGATTCCACCCGAATTTTTAGACAACGAATACATTAAAAATTGGTTGAAGACGCATGAACATGAAGTCGGTAATAGCGAGCGAACTTCATAGACCCGCCCGACGTAATTATCCTCGGCGTTATGTCGATATACGCGGTCTGGATGAAACCTGGCAGGCCGATCTTGTCGATATGTCTGCATACTCATCCGTCAACAAGGGCTCAAAATTTTTGCTCACAGTGATTGATATATTTTCAAAATTCGCGTGGGCCGTGCCGATCAAGAGTAAAAATGCCAAAGATGTAACAGCTGCAATGAAATCTGTGCTAACTCTGGGTCGCATACCGAAACATCTACACGTCGATCAGGGCAAGGAATTTTACAACAAAGAATTTAAAACTCTCATGAGATATTATGGGATCAACATGTACTCGACATTTAGCAACTTGAAGGCATCGATATGCGAACGCTTCAATCGTACACTGAAAAATAAAATGTGGAAGCAGTTCACACTTCAAGGTTCTTATAAGTGGACTAGCATTCTACCAGATTTAATTGCATCGTACAACCATACCAAACATCGCACGATTGGAATGAAGCCGAAAGATGTAACTACGACTAATGAAAAACAACTGTATCGAAGTGTGTATAAACCGCGTCAAATAAAAAGAAGCAAACGAAAACGTAAATTTAAGGTTGGCGATAAAGTTAGAATTAGCAAATATAAAAATGTGTTCGAAAAGGGTTATACGCCGAATTGGACAACAGAAATATTTACGATTCATGATGTGAAAAATACCAACCCTCCAACTTACAAACTCACCGACTACCTGAATCAGCCCATTGAAGGCGGATTTTATGAGGAGGAGCTCAGCAGGGTGCAATATCCCGATGGCTATCTTGTAGAAAAGGTCTTGCGGAGGCGTGGTGATCAACTCTATGTAAAATGGTTGGGATTCGACGGTTCACATAATAGTTGGATAAATAAATCGGATATGTAATATAATTTTCATGTATAAATTTATTATCAACTTATTTACATTTGTTTCTTCACCCTCCTCAATCTTAATGCTAGCTTACATGATAATTGCGGAAAAATGTTTTCACACACACACGCACACTTTCTCACACTTTCTCACATTTTCTCACATTTTCTCACATTTTCTCACATTTTCTCACATTTTCTCACATTTACGTGTAAAGTAAATGGGGAATTATTTGAGAAAATGTGAGAAAATGTGAGAAAATGTGAGAAAATGTGAGAAATTTACAAGTTTGCAAGATCTTGGTAACCCCAGGGCAAAGTATCAGTTTTACCAGGTATTAATTTTCGCTTATCGTCACACCAGCTTAGAGCTAACTTATTCTGTATGATAGTACTAACTTTATGTCGACCACTTTTTATCATACACTGTTTCCTATCTAAATTTTGATAACCAATAAGGCATCGTTTGTAATCATCAAACGTGATAGATTTTAATGTCGAGCCTTTTACACCCTTTGCACGTTTCTTATCAGTATCGCCACAAGTTCTGAATGAATAGAGTTTTGCGCGCAATCCGATAAATTCACTCATGATTTTTCCATTATTCTCATCCTTCATCAGACCAAGGCGTTTTTTATTCAACAAGGGGATGTTATAGGTATTATCAGGTGGATAGTCTGATGTATCGAACATTGTCGCAACATCACGCTTGATGATTTCATAGATATTTGGAACAGTAAATTGATATATCAGACTATCTGTATCGGTATACATTAATTTTGATTCGGTACTTGAAAAATTATTTTTTACATAATCATAGTGAAAGTTGTATAGAAATATTTTCGAAAGATCGAGAATAGCAGCGCCAATGTAGATAGGTTTGTTAAAATATACCCTGGTTCGACTTAGCTCAATAATTACCATATCTTCATCAAATATGGTGCAGCTACGAAATGTTGGCCGTGCAATAAGAGCACGTGCACCGCCCCTGCCCTCCCATTTCGTGATTAGTTTCACGGTCTTATGGTTACGCACATTCTCCATGGTCTTGCCGAATACAGCGTTGTTCATAAGCTTATAGAAATTCTTCTCAAATTCATTTTTCGATTGCTTTCGCATATTTGTATTGAGATCGATGTATGATTTTAACCATGGTGATTGTGCGAACTTTAGAATTCTATGCACTTTTACCAGCTTCAAACCAAATTTGATGCATTGTTTCAAATTACGATAGTGCAGAACATATTTTTCCTTGGGTAGAAGCGTTGTAGCAAGTTTTCTAATTTTACTACCCGGCGGTATAAAATGCTCGGGGCAGAGAGGTAGGTCGGCATGCTGTTTATGGAGCTCTACGGGATAATCTAAATCCACCTCTAGAATATAACCGATTGGTGCGTCATCCGGATGGGACATCACATCAATGGCATCATTTTCCCACTCGAACGACCCACTCGGCAAATGCTCACTTATAGCTGCACCATAAAGATTATTTACATCGAAATACATTAAATATGATTCCGCTTTGCTTGGATCAAAATCTTCACCCATAAATCGATTATTTGCTCGGGCATAGCGATTGGAGCACTGTGCCACACCACCCCTTATACTTTTCTCGATGAACAATATCATTTCCGGATCGTCTAGAAGTTGGAGATTAATTTTCGTTTGCTTTAACATTGCATCAAAAGCAAGCCCCGGTGCTGTGTAATAATGCAGAGGATCCAAGTTGTATGTTTTAAAACAGCTATCGCGGAAATTTTGAAATATATCGGCTAATAAAAGTACATCGGTTTTCAGGTATAAATCGGAATATTCGCCCAGAGTTTTCAGACCAAACTTGGTCCAAACATTTTTCGCATGTTCATAAGCTTCATTGGAAATATGGGAATCGCTTAGTCTCGAATAAAAATATTTTTCAATGGGTAATTCCGGCTCGTCAAGTTTTTCCCAAGAATCGATGTATTCGTAGGGGAATACACCTTTGCGAATCATCAACTCGAATTTTCCCTGATCAATGTAAAATTTTCGAGTTATTTTTTTATCCGCATCGCACACGTATGATGCCAATTTGTCAATGCTGCTAGCCATAAATCGCAGCGAATCTATAAATCTCAAGCTCATCATGGTGCCGTCAACCCTCTTGGTAAATGATATATACTTTTCCTTATTAATAGGCAATAGCGTGATTTCACCCGAAAAATTTGAGGCTAAAGATTTGATTAAGAAATGCGAATCATAGCCCGACAAGTTATGAAACACCACCGGAATCGCGTGTTTCTCACTGAAATCCAAGTTACACCGATTATGGGCGGGGCCGCGATATTTACCCGTGAAATGACAGTGATCGTGACATTTTTTTTCTTCCGGTGAAAATCGCTTCTCACAAATGTAGCAATTTTTTGCACGCATATGACGATCGCGTTGTGTCTGATTCAGAGATTCCATTGGAATTATATTTTTTATGCGCGACTCTACTTCAATTGATAATTCGCGAAGCTGCTCGATGAACCATTCAACACAATTAGGTCCGCGTTTGTTCACATATCTGGATAATGTCTCATCATATGAGCAATGTACATAATAGGCGACACTGTGCGGAATATGCTCTTGAGATTCATTTGCAACCGGTTTCAATATACACTCGAGATCCGCGTAAACCACGAATGGCACAGTTCCCTTATTCTGAAAATTAGAAAATTCCAATTTTTTTTTCTCTGGAAATTCCATTCGGATGCTATTCATTCGCATGCAATCTTGCCTGTGACTATCATACGCGCGGTGTACGCTAAAGTGACACAAGCATCTATCACACAAAAATTGTTTACCATCATGGTTCGATAATTGTTTGCTAACCAAACGTGAAAGATTCCTAATCCAAGCAAAGTGAAATCTGGCTTTGAAGTTATTCAAGTTAGCATCTTCACCATCATCATCATGATCATTATCATCGCCATCTATTTCAATGTTACACTCAATCATAAGTAGGTGAATTGTCTTTTTATCGAGATTTGTTGAATTTTTACTGAGATAAAGAGGCGTGATAATGCTCTTTTTTGATTTTGAATTTGAGGAAGTTTCTTTTTCAATTCCGTATACATTGATTCTTAAATTATTCGCTTTTTCAAGTTTTTCTACGCTACGCAGGGTTGCGGGAAATTTTATACCTGTACAATCTAGCTCTGAGATGTATCGTTGATAGCTGTGTGTTCTGGTTGCGTTGACGTGTACGGGGTGGAGTGCTGCGGCAACAGACCACAGCAAACATCGATCATCGTCGTTCTGCACGTTGACCACCGCTTTCTGTCGCTGAATATCCTCGGGTAGTTGTGTGAATGTGGAGAGTCCACCACGAAGAGGCTCATATCGGTTGATGCAGATCACAGCATTTATGATCTCAATCATACTCCAACCAGAGTCTCGTTGCTCGAAATCCTCCACCATGGTTAGCAGTGGATTCGTTACATTATCGTCGAACCAGGTGTCCAGGTCTGTCGATGGAAGAATTGCAGTGTTGCGTGTATTGAAGTTCTTTACTTCCAGACTGATCTCATCGCTTTTTATGTTTTCGAATTTACACGAAACACCCACATTCACCTTAATACTTCCTTCTTTGCGTAGCGCATTTTTCAAACGCTCCATCGTTACCACCCCAGCGTCAGTCAAAAATCTTGCCAAATCTTTATGTCGAAGATTCGTTACGGCTCCGGTGCGTATGCGACACTTGAAGGCACTCTCCATATCATCCCATCGAACACGATTATGAATATCATCACCAATATTACCTCCAACAATAGTCGTACGATGTCGGTCAAATTTCACCGCCCACGAATGGAGGAGTGAAATTATATGCTGTAGCCGTTGCTTTTCACTCACACTTGGTTTAGATTGCGTCAAAATATTGTTCAATGATCGAATATTTTCAAGCGCAATGTCACGCCAGTGAATAAAAATATCTTTTTTGTAACACATGCACGATTTTTGCGTTTTTTTTACCCATTAAGCGGGCCTAAAGTGGCAGTTTTCAGACGAGCGGGCGTTTTCAGTTTTTATTTGCCCGCTAAATCGTGCAGCGGGCGTTTTCAGTTTTTATTTGCCCGCTAAATCGAGCAGCGGGCGTTTTTGGTTTTTATTTGCCCGCTAATGCTCGAGTAGCGGGCAAATAAAAAGTGAAAACGCCCGCTACTCGAGCATAAGCGGGCAAATAAAAACTAAAAACGCCCGCTAAATTATTTTTCAATATTTTCAAAAAAATCATCAACAGTGATGAAAAAACGCGAAAATCGTGCTGTCACAAAAAATATGGTGTGCACCAGGGCTAAGTGGGCTTTTTGACCTTGTGTGGTTGCAGTACTCGTCTTCGGCTCGCAGACGCACTCGTCTTCGACTCGTGCTACCTCACCTCTGACTCGTACTGCAAACTCCACACTCGGTCTAAAAAAGCCCACTTTACGCCCTTGGTACACAATATACTATATTCGCCTGTTCTGATGGTAGTGTACACAGTAACTTGTATGCATCTTCCATCATCTCAACGAGATTCATATACATAGCGTTGTCCATTTTTTCTTCGTAGAATTTCACAGTCAAACTGGTACTAGACGATTGCTCACACCCGCCTTAGGGTTGGGGTTTATATGCACACGCCCCACCCCTCCTCCTCCACCGTTCAAATACTATGAAAATTCAAGCGTTTCCAACCATCGGTCAGGGGTTTTGTACCTGGGAGGGTTCGCATCTTTGGCACCTCCATACGAAAAAAATATTTTCCGAGTTTCCCATTGATCAGCCCCTCCAATATTGGGGGCGTATTTCGGGTTTCTAGTTGGGTATAAAAGTGCGAGTTCGCATTGAGTTTACACAATCCGCAGCCAGTCCAAGGAAGAAACATTATATAGAAAACTCAAGCACCAAATCGGAAGCAAGAGGTAAGTATCGTTATTCTTCGATATCATAGTTTTCATGATGGGTATAGTTTGTAATTGATATTTCATATTGCAGAAATGGATGATCAAATCTTCGATGACGAGTTCTGGCAAGGGTGGGAGGACGATGGCAGAGATGACGGCTATGAGACTTTAGACTAAGGGGTGCGCTGGAAGGAAATTTATTATGACGATGGTTTCCCGATGTGGATAGAGATAAAGCCGCTGGAGGAACTTGCGGATGAGCCGGAGGAGGAGGATTGGGGGGTGGAGGCTGATCGTAAGGAGGAGGAGAGGAGGAAGGGGGAGGAGGAGAAGAAAAGGGTGGAGGTGAATGAGGAGCAGGAGGGGTGGAGAATAGGGCGGAGTAGGATAGTACTTTTCTATTACAAGTTTCTTAGTTACCTTAAGAAAATTGTGACCTTACAATATTAAGAAATATAGTTTAAGTTGGTTTTAAGTAGTTTGTAGGAAAAAATGTTACTTAAAAATAGGTTAGACTTAAGAAACACTAAAATAAAAACACAAATATTATCAGGGGCCGAAACCAAAAATTCTGAATGATATTTATTACTCGATCCTTTGGGGGCTTGCCGGTTTTTATGAGCCGAGGTGGTGTCTTTGAGAGCTGTTCTCTTATTGGTTGAGTTTGATTTTATTTTGGGGATGGTATGCAGCAAATAGGGTGCAACCTAACCTCTGCCTGGTTAGTCTAAGACGAAAAAGACAACTTTCGGTCTGAAAAGATCGGTGAATAGTGCAAGTTCATAGAATCGAAGGAAAATCCCTGAACGTGATGGCTGGTAATCGTGCAAGCATATACTATTGTAAGTAGAGCCTGATGTCTTCATATGATATTATTTTACAAATGCTAAGTTAATATTGTGTTCTATTCAAGACGTTTCTTCACGATACAATTGGGCAACCCCTGTGGAGTGGGGTAATGATTCTCATCTTGGTGCATTGATTAATACACAACTAGAACCATATGTAATCAGACGACGTGTGGATCGTGCCTTAATAACAATTAATGGTATCCAGGCTGGCCTCCGAATAGACAACAATATTCGCTGTTGGTGGTTTAGGAGGGTGGATCATTATCAGGCTTACCCTAATCCTGAAGATTATGCAATCGCCAATGTTCTTCGGCATCGAATAGACGAGATGATGGGGAAAGATATCGATGTGATGGCTCATAATTCCGCAAACATGCGCAATCGTAAGTAGAGCCCGATGTCTGGATACAATATTGTTATTTTAGAATTGCTAAGTTGATTATGTATTTGTTCAAGGAATTCACGCACGATATGATTTGGCGACTCCTGTGGAATGGGGTAATGCTCCTAATCTTGATGACTTGGTTGATCCACAGCTGAAGCCATATGTAACCAGGCGTTGTGTGGATGGTGCCGTGTTAACAATTAATGGTGTCCAGGCAAAGCTTCAGATAGACCACGATATTCGCTGTTGGTGGTTTAAGAAGACGCATGATGAACATTATTACCCGAATTCCGAAGATTATGCAGTCTCTATGGTTCTTCGGGATCGAATAGACGAAAGACTGGATAGCGGTAGCGAGGGCGAATATGATCAAGATATACAGAATGCGTCTGAAGAAGAATAGTGTGTATGATTTATCATTGAGGAATCATTATGACACATCTAAGCTCACTTTTTCTATTTTCAGATCCCATTCTCATAGGGAATGATGATGAATACAGATGAGGGATAAATGTTACGGCCATTATTATTATTATTATTATTATTATTATTATTGTTATTGAAATTGTTGTATTTTAGAATAGGTTAGACTTGAGACATAACAAATAAACGCATATATTATCAGATAATTCGCGTCATTGATTGCATATATATATGTAACACCCTGTCACTCTTCAAGCATTTTCAGCTAGTATAATTCGTATATATAAGCTAAGAATTAGATATTTCAGCCATCTTGGATCGATTGTCGGTAAGAAAAAAAAAAAGATCGGTAATCGTTACCATCATTCGAGAGCGAATCGTTAGTGGCGCCATTGCAAGACGGAAAATTGCGGGGAAATCGCAGCCATCGGACTATCGGTAACCAAAGATCGGATCGTTACCATTTCTGTTGAGTTTAGAGAAAAAATGCATAGGAACAATTTAGTAGAAAATTGAATTTCCTATAAGGTAGTGTGTAACAAAATTTAAAAAAAATTTTTATTCATATAGTTATTCTAAAACTAAAAAAAAAAAAAAATTTCCCATGTATTTTAGATGGGAAAGGGGACACCCCCTTTGCGCCAGCTCAATTTTAGAGATATTGAGCTCAAACTTGAGGAGAATTTCTTTTTCATATTGAAGAAATTTTTGAGATATATTTAATCGAAAAACAAAAAAAGTTATTTTGACACAGTCTAATGTGGATGGGTATTGTAACATGTCCAGACGCCACTGCTTAGCGACGGCTGTGATTGGTCAAACCATGTTCATCAGAAACCGAACGAGTTAGCTCGTACAGCGAGCTAAAGCCGGGATTACGATGAACTTAACGTAACCTAACTTACACAACGGAACGTACCTATAGTTCAAAACACCAATCACGACCACTGTTTTTTTCAAAACGCCCGCGCGCTCGCTAAATTTCAGAACTATAGGTGCGTTCCGTCGTTTAAGTTACGTTACGTTAAGTTCATCGTAATTCCGGCTTAACGCTCGTGACGTCAGAGACGTAGTTCAAATGGTATAAAATCACGCGCTGAGACAGCTCCTTAGCGCATTAGTGGTATAGCACCCTAGCGACTCAATTGATATATTATACTGGTCGTCTTGACTAGGTAATAATTTAGCTTCACTCATTATTTAGAGAATTCTGATATTAACTTCAAATTGAAATCAGATCATACAAATATTAAAGACTATTGAAATAGACGATAGCGACGAACGCATAAGGGTCAAAATCATGGAGGTGGAAAATTTGGGTTGGAAAGGATTTTTATTATTGAAATTACATAATATCATGGACTTTTTTACTTTGATCGATCAATATTGATGGTAGTTGATGCTACATCAAGTAATTCCGCATAACATTTCTCCACTTTCATTTTTATTCAGTCTAACATGGTCGTAATATCATTTCGGGAACGCGCCCATATTACATTTTCTTCTATTCACATGGCAAAAAATGTAATGAAATCAACTCTACAGAGATAACTATTCTAGTGAAAACAATATACTAAATATAATGTTTACGATAATGGGAAATTTTCGGAATAAATAAAAAAAAAAAAACATATTCTTGTGTTTTACCAAATGTTGTCCGACGAAAAATTCGTCATCCCGGGAACGCATTCATAATCTGTGAAAATATTGCGCGTATAACGTAGTGGATGATGCTTACTAGAAGTCATGTAAAGTGACAGTGAACAGGTTGCCGGCGTGTTATCGTTCTTCCGGATTGAATTAATTATTTAATTGATAAGTACATTTCAATTCGATATTTGAATACCGTACATCAATACAGCATCATCACGGGAACGCTGTCAAACATTTTGTTTATGCGAATGATGAGACTTTTTATAGTAATTATGATGAATAATGAAAATCCCTCGCAATATAACCTCAGAAATACGGCATACGACGATGTGTGTAGAATTTTGTGTGTAGAAAGGTAAAAACGTCATTTCGGGAACGGTCATTTCGGGAACGTTCCCGGACTATGACGAGCGTTACCGAAATGACGCCTGCGTTCCCGAAACGACTCTGTGAGGCAAATTCTTGTTCAATTATATGATTTTTCAGAAAAAATCATTTTCTGACAAAAAATTGTATTAGGAATGAATATTTCTTGTGCAATCAAAATTTCTCAAAAATAATAATAATTCACTCATACATATCAAGTTACATGGCATGCACTACCATCACTTAGGGGACGCTACCATCACTTCCGAAAACGATGCAAAATCTAAATTAATGAGAAAAATGTTTGATTTCCCGAACTCAATTCACACGAATTTAGTGTGCTGCAAGAAACTGATAAAATTCAATCACAAATGAGATAATCAAAACTCACAAATATAAAATCAATTGAAGATTAGACTAGGACATTTTGCCATGAAGGCACTATTGAGTGAAAATCTGTTAAAAAATCTGAAACTCCAAAATGTTAGTTGAACTTTTCATGGTATAATATTTATTCAACGCGTGCATGTAATAGGCCCTTTTTCTTGCATGTAAAGCGGATAGAAAATTACTAATTTCCAGCGTGGACTTCATGACCTCCCTAGGGAGTTGATATTCATTTCCACACTGCGTGCGCAAAGTTCGATTTAATATAATATAATATAAGTACATGAAATTCAACTTAATGCGCATTGTGTTAAGAAATAAAGTTCAATATACGTGCGGAAGATGATTCTCGACTCGTGTGATTGTCACCCTTGCTTCGCTAGGGCGAAGAACTTCACACTCGTCCGAGAATCAACACTTTCGCACTAGTATCAAAAAGTACTGTCATCTCCCAAGGGAAATAATGAATATTACCTCCCTAGGGAGATGATAAGTCCTTTTCTTGTAAAGGGAGGTAATATCCATTACCTTCCAAAGGAAATATTGGATATTATCTCCCTGGAGAGGTAATTGAGTACATTTACTTCCAAAGGGAGGGAACTTTTTGAAGGAAGGGAGCGTTTTAAAAGTTTTCAAATTTTTCGAAATTTTTAAAATTTCAAAAATTTCTATCGTACATGCACGAAAAAAGGCCTATACATGCACTCTTCGAAAAAAATACGGTTTGCAGCAGGGGGGGGGGGGGGGTTAATTTCAAGCTCGGGTGATAACGTTGCATTCGTCTTTGTCTTGAGCGTTTTCGGCGCTCTCGACTCCGACTTGTGCAACATGATCTGACCCTTGCTAAAAACTACCCATTTCCCCCCCTTGTTGACCAATGTACTATTATTCTTACCAATTGAAACTGAAATAACGTAAAATGGGTCCATCCCAACGAAATCGAACATTTCATTTTGTATTTTAAATGACATTCCCGAAATGATTCTTTCTTACGCCATTGCTCTTAATATTGTCAATAAATTATTTAAAAGATAATTTTGTGCGCTGCCCGCTTACGTAATGATTGATGAAGAATAGAGCTATGATTTCAGCAAGTAATATTGACTCTAAAACCAAGTTGAATTTTTCAGAGTTTGAATACCAGAATTTTCCACCTCCATGATTTTGACCCATAACCATTAGAGCTCATTGTATTAAAAGCATTAAAATCATTTTCACCGACTAGCGGTTGATAGGAATTAAGTTAAGACTTTGTGAAATAGAGAATAATTAATTGTTAAGGATTTTTGGTTTTTCATAGAAAATATAATCTACTATTGGAATATTAGCCTGACATTTTCTTATTTAATTCTGTTTGATTTAAAGCCAAATACAAGCCAAGGTTAACAGCGCCGGATCATAGATTTTACTGGCCACAGGCAAATGTGGCGAAATTAGCCCCCCCCCCCCCCCCCCCCCCCCCCCCCCCCCTTTCGCACAATATAGTACCTGAATATGAACTTCATCTATCACACAAAGGAATTTGTAATTATTTTTATTCAAAACAGACAAGGATACAATAAAAGTATGATACATCATTCACATGAAATTACAACGGATCAGGAAAATATTTGAGTCACTTTTAACTTTGTTTGCATCAAGATATTTTAGATAACAGCTTTTCTTGCCTTTTTGTCAGCAAATTTTGTTATCACGCCGTCACAGTCTATTCGGCATAAAACTTCATGTTCTATACACATTAGTGCAAAAGCATTTAATTTGTCTTGTGACATTCTGCTGCGCAAATAGTTCTTGACCCTTTTGAGAACTGAAAAACTACGTTCTCCGGTGGCGTTTCTTGAAGGTAAGGTCAGGTATATTCTTAATATAATCTCTACATTTGGAAACATAGATATTAACCCAACCTGGTTGATTATAAATTTGTACATATCTCCAAGTGATTTGCTGCCATTCTTATGAGCTAATATCAAAAATTGATAGACCTCCTCATCAAAATTGTCAGATTTGATATCATTTCTATAAAATATTTTCAAGTCTTTTGTGACGCGGGAAACATTTGCAATCGTTAAGCCATTTATATCCAAAAAGAATACTTCGAATCTGTCGTTGATTAAAAGGTAAGCTCGTGCTCTATTAGTCAATTCACAGATAAGCTTGTCGCAAATGGGGTAAAAAACAGTTGCTAAGAATCGTCTCTTCCCAGTTAGAACAACTTCCGATGTTGCCGATTCGTCAAAAGCCTTTTTTCTGTATTTAATTCTATTTGCCCCGAGTTCGTCACGGTAATTTTTGGCCTTCGATGTCTTGAGCGCTTCTTGTTCCATTTCGTCGAAGTTTGATCTGATTCCCTTGAGGAACTCAACAAGACTTTCGAACAAGGTGGCTGCAATCTTCAGGAATATATTTGGATCTTGTAGAGACTTACTCGTGGCATTCAATCTATTTAATATTTTGTCCCAAACCACTGTCAGAAGCGCGAATTCTAAACTGTCTAGTTCTGCCCCTAATTTCTTGGCTTCGATTTGCGCAATAGACTTTTGTGAAATATCCTGGCTGAGTTCGACCAAAGTTTTTTGTATTTCAGAATGACCAATTTTTAGTGCCCTTACAGCGTCAGCTCTGGCTGACCATCTAGTTTGTGACATTTTCTTAACCGTCAAGTGAGAAGATTGTGTTTTTTTGAAGTTAGTCTCTAATACGTTCCATCTATGCGTCGATGCTGATAAAAAGACATAGATGTTTTCGATAAGATCGAAATATTTTATCACATCCAGATTGCACTCTGCGGCGGTATTACCAACCAAGTTCAGAGAATGGCTAGAGCAGGGTATAAAATCGGCGGTACTACTGTGAGATTTGATTTTTGCCTGCAAACCATTGTATTTGCCAGACATGTTGGCCGCATTATCGTAACTTTGGCCCCGGCAATTACTAATGTCAATTCCCATTTCTGTAAATACCTTCACCAACGTTGTCTCTAAACTCTGACCAGTGTGCGAAACAATCGGTACAAAAGCAAAAAATCTCTCTATTGGATCACCACTTGGCAGCATGTAACGCATAACTATTGTAAGCTGATCTACGTGACTGACATCCGGAGTACTATCAGCAATAATCGAAAAATACTTCGATTTTTTTACTTCGGCAATCAATTCATCTTTCAGACAGTTATGCATAATTGCAATAAACTCATCACATGTCGTCGATGATAAATAACTGACAGACCCTTTACCTTTATTGGCATGAGTTGCCAAATGTGTCGCCAGGAGCGGATCGAACTCGCTAAGAAATTCTAACGCTCCTAAATAATTTCCACTTCCAGCAGAAAAAACGGTCTCATTGCTGCCTCTGAAAGCTAACCCTTGCTTTGCTAAGAATTTTACTGTCGCTGCTATTCGCTTTAAAATTTCTCTCCAATATTTTTTTTCACCCTCCAACTGTTTTTCTAAATTCGAATCAATGCGGCCTACCGCTGAAGACCTTGATACCATTGCGCCTTGTGCTAACGTATGCTCCTTCGAATTCTCGTGCTCTGTCAATGTTTTATGTATATTTTTCCAGTTTCTACACCCTTCTGTTATAGGACTTTTCCTGTTAGAAAATAACCTACACACATAGCAATAGACGCATCCAGAAGTTGAACTGTACACCAACCACTCTCTCTTGACTGATTCACCGTTTTCTTTGCGAAGGTAAAATGCCTTATCGGTTAGTGATCGCGTAACTAATTTATTCCCCTCAAGTAGGGTTATTTTGGAAGAGTCTAATGTACTATATATAGATAACGGCTTGTCAACTAAAAACTGATCTTGCATTGCACTTGTGATCACTTTTGGCCAAAGAGCGATATCAGCAGGGACACTAGGGCATATATCGGCTGATTTTTCGTGTTCTTCCTGTTGAGCTTGCAAATCAGGTACTGTTTCAGCTACTATATAATTGCTGCCGTCATTTTCTTCATGAGTTTTTGATTCGGTATTATTGCTTGTAGGCTCTTCTATCGACCGCGCAGTTGATTCCTGTGTACTCGGTATGTCTGCATCTGTTTCATCCGGGCGAACCGGATCCCGAGGATTGCTCCGCTTTTTAAAAAATACACTCAATGCATTCTGTTGTTTCTTCCGATCTTCTTCTCTCTCTTTCATTTTACTCCGCTTCTGAGCTCCCGACGGCTGTTTAGAATTCATTCTCCTGACTAAAGACCTATTTATGGAAAGCACATTTACGAGATAAACCTAAATTTTTCAAATTACCCGTTATTGCAAGAATGATATACGAACTCACCTATCTGCTGTTCTTGACTATATACACTTTACGTTCTAGTATCACAATAAAAATACACCAATAGCTGGATATACGCTTCTAACATACAAAGTATGCAACTATGAAAACAAACGCTTTTGCACCCATTGGAATGGATGTATATTATACTCACCCCAGATATTTTCGCTTGCGAGAAACTAATTTCGACTGCTAAGTAAGTAAGAACCTATCTCGCGACACTCTATAGGCCGACTATAGAGAGCTGTATAGTCGGACTATAGAGTCTTGCAAGATAGGTTCTTACTAGCAGGACTCACGAGTTACGTTCTTTCTCTTAGGAGCAGTCGATTTGTGATATTCATTTATTACTCAGGACTCTCTGAAGCAGAACATTAGAAAATTTGGAAAATTTCGAATTTCAGTTGGGGCGCGATTAGGGCCCCGTGAATCGCCGGCCCCCAGCATTTGCCTAGTTTGCTTCTATTATAATCCGGCACTGAAGGTTAGCAGCTTTGAAGACCAACACAAGTGCGTACGACATCAGTCTAACCGACTCGTGTTCGAGGGCTAAGTGTTGTGATTCCGAGTCTGATTCGCAGTCTTGGATAAAGCATCCTGGATCTGCAGTTGATAATTAAAATCGCAATAGCAGGGACCATAGGCTTGGATTGCCAACCTGGTTCCATGGAGGTAGCCTAAACCTTCGGTTTGGAAGATATACGGCTTTGGAGGTCAGAGCGACGCCTGAGTCCGTTGATTAGCGTAGATTATTGTAATAATCATGAAAATGTGAGTTAGGTGGCTTTTTGTATGGCATTACCATCCTTTTCCCTACCTACCAGTACTGAGGAGTCCAAAATTAATCTAGTATTTAAATTAAAGCAATATTAAATACTCTCGAACCCGTAGCACCGGTATGTTGACATAACCTGAAGGTTCTCAACATCCCGGAACGTTACAGTATATAGATTTCCATTCATATATATTATGGTTTTTCATGGTAAGACCCTACAGAATATATAGATTTTCATAGAAAGATAACGGTAATGTCCTGACCTAATCCATGGGAAATACCATAAATAATCTACCAGCTGTTACCTGAAATTTCTGAAACTTCAACATGTGAATCCATGTGTAATGGTATACACTTCTATGGACAGTCCATAGGAAAATATTTATTATTTCCATGTGAATATGGCTATGATACAGTCTCGTTGTTGACGTGAAACGTTGTGTCAAATATATCAAATCCTGTATGGAATCAAGAGAAAATAAATAAACTTATCTGCATATAATCGCACAGATTGTTGTAGGAAGTCCCCAGGAAACCATACGATCTCATGGAAATTCCACTGTGACATCATTTCGTCATCCATGAAAAAAGATATACAAAATCCACTGGATTTTGGCTGAAATTCGGCGAAGGAACAACATCTGAATCCAGGAATGACCGGACGAGTCATTGTGGAAAGTCCCTAGGAATCCATGCGATCTTATGAGAATTTCACTGTGACATCATTTCGTCATCCATGGGAAAATATACACAAAATCCACCAGATTTCGGCCGAATTTCGGCAAAAAACGAGCACCTGAATCCGGGAACGACCAGACAAGTTATTGTGGAAAGGATTCATGGGGTACTTTGCATGGAGCATTGAAAAATATCATGGGGTACCGTAGGATATCAGTGGATATTCCAGTATACTAAGCGGGGTTCATAGAGATTTCTGTAGTTACCCGGGAAAAAAAATTTTCATGAAGTTTCATAAAATTTTATGCTGAAAATGGCCTGATGAAATTTCATAAAATTTTGTGAACTTTTATCAAACTTCATGAAATTTCATAAAATTCCAACAAATTTTTTCCCGGGTATAGGATTTATTAAAATTTCATAAAATTTCCTGTTGAAAATGGCCTGATGAAATTTCATAAAATTTTGTGAACTTTTGTGAAACTTTATGAAATTTCATAAAATTCTAACAAATTATTTTCGATATAAAATTTCATAACATTTTAAAATTTTAGACTGAAAATGGCCTCATAAAATTTTATAAAATCTCATGAAATTTGACCAGGTCATTTTATGAATAAAAATTCATACTAAAAATGGCCTGGTGAACTGTAATGAAAATGTATTAAATTGTATCATATCTCCAGTTGTACATTCAAATAATGGATATACTGAATGAAAATCATGAAACATACAATATTTGAAGTTGATTCTTTCAAAATTTTAGTTATGTAGAAATGAACTCTCTTTCGAAAAGTGATTTTATCAAATTATACGAAATTTCATGAAAATGTATCCATATTTTCGGAATAATGAAATTGAATTCTGTGAAATTCGTATATAGAAATCCGGGGCAGTACGAATATATAATAAGATTTTGTAAAATTTGATCGAATTTCATTTCTATGAAATATATTTTCGGAATAATGAAATTAAATTCTGTGAAATTCGTACATAGAAATAAACGAATTGTAATCACATCTCCATAGAAATATACGAATTTCACAGAATTTAATTTCATTATTCCGAAAATATATTTCACACAAATGAAATTCGATCAAATTTTACAAAACCTTATTGTATATTCGTACTGCCCCGGAAAAAAATTTATTCGCCAAATTTGATAAAATTTTTCGAAAATGTATAAAAACTTATAAGAACTTATAAAATTTTATGAAAACTTATAAAGTTTCATGAAAGCAATACTGTCTGCACTCGATTCTAATTTATAAAATTATATGTAATTTCTCAAGTTTTTATAAAAATTCACAAAATTTTGTAAAATTATATGAGATTTTATAAAATTTCACAAAAGCAATACTTTTTGTACGCGATTCTAATTTTATATTATTTTATGAAATTTGATAAAATTTCTTAAAAATGTATAAAAACTTATAAGAACTTATAAAATTTCATAAAAACTTATGAAATTTCATGAAAGCAATACTGTCTGCACTCGATTCTTATTTATAAAATTATATGAAATTTCTCAAGTTTTTGTAAAATTTCACAAAATTTCTTAAAATTATATGAAATTTTATAAAATTTCATAAAAGCAATACTTTTTGTACGCGATTCTAATTTTATGTAATTTTATGAAATTTCATAAAATTTCTTGAAAATGTATAAAAACTTATAAGAACTTATAAAATTTCATAAAATTTCATAAAATTTGAATACTGAAATTTTATGAAATTTCACGAGATTTTATGAAATTTTATGAAAACTTATGAAATTTCATAAAATTTCGTGAAAAAATTTTTTCCCGGGTACTACTACGGACAATCCATAAGATTTAATATAATATTACACATAGGATTCCATATATTATTACACATAGGATCACATGTTTCTGCACATGACTACAACCACATGGGATTCCATAGATTCCCACCCGGGAAAAAATGATCAGGCCTGATCAGACATGAACAGGCATGATTCTTCAGACCTGATCAGACATGAAAAATGACCGGGACTGAACAGGCCTGATCAGATCTGTTCATGTCTGATCAGGCCTGTTCAGTCCCGGTCATTTTTCATGTCTGATCAGGTCTGAAAACTCATGCCTGTTCATGTCTGATCAGGCATGATCATTTTTTCCCGGGCAATTGAAAAAAAAAACAGTTGATTGAATTAAAAAATTATAAGAATTATCGTTTTTATATCTTTTATATGTCGCAGTGATCGGGAATTATGGTTATTTCTGATCATCAACTTTTTTTTGTGGATGAAAATTTTTTCACTGTTTAGTACTGGGATTCGAACCCAGGTCCTTCTGCGTATCAGTCGAAGCTTATACCACTTCGCTACTTCACGTATTTGATATTTGAAACTTTTAGAATGTGCACTATATACATGGTATTCGTCACGAAGTTTTTATTAATCCTAACGATGCCCTTTATTGATTATGATGATCGAACGATTCTAAGATTATTTTTGTATTCTAGGGAATGTGAGGCAATATGACCGTTCCACTTTTTTCAGCAAAAAAAAAAATTACTTACATTTGAAGTATATCTATTAAAGTTATATAGATAATCCAAAATATCAGACATGAACAGACATGGTCATGCATGATCATGTTTGAATCAATTTATAATATCAGACATGATCATGTCTGTTCATGTTTAGTCAGACATGAACCAACGTATCAGGCCTGATCAGGACCCCTATTCACTAACTCCGATTACGATCGTATCGATGAGTTTACGATCGAGTGTGACGTCACATCGATTCGTTTCACCGAAAGTGCGATTCAGTAAGTTTCCGAACGCTTCGTTACGATCGAAAACGAATCGAAAAATGGCCGATTCAAACGAGCGGGAAAACCTCTCGTTTCGTTCGTTTACGATCGTATCTCAAGGTAAGTACATGTGTTTTCATATTAGCTCAACGATGAATTCCATTATTATGGTATTCGGGTAGAAGTAATAGTCCCAAAAGTCGGTTTGATCAAACAAATTACGATGCGTTCTTGATATTATCGAATTTTAAGGCCATGTAATTTATTTTCATATATTCGAACGTACGAACACGGAGGTTAGAATGCCATAAAATTAAATGCTTTCATATTTGAATAATTTATACAATGAATCTCATTAATTTTCATCATTATTACACCTGCTAGTGATACTCAGGGATATAATTTCTAGTTATTTGCCCATTTCAGATGAATTTTGAACTTTTGCTGGTTATGCGACGTAGACGACTAGAGAGAGAGAGGGAGCGAGAGAGGGAGCAGCGTCGACTTGAGGAGGGCGTCGTGAATAGGATTCGTCTACGGCAAATCCGAGACACGTCTGATCCTTTCCAACTCGGCGATAATATCTTTCGAGGACTTTACAGGTTGAACCGGGATCTAGCACGCAGCCTCATCGAGCAACTCCGTCCTCTGATGCCTGTTGCACAACGTTCTACGGCAGTTCCATTGGAACTCAAGGTTCTTTGTGCCCTGCACTTTTTTGGGCAGGGTAGCTACCAAAAATCAGCCGGTAGCGACAGCAACCTTGGACTTAGCCAAGCAAGTGTCAGCAGAGCCATCGAGGAGGTGACCGAAGCCCTGAACCACGAGCAGATGCTGACGAGGTGGATCGTCTTTCCATCAAACCGAGAGGCAATAAGTGCAGTGATCCAGAGGTAAATAAATGAAGCTTCAGTACTTTTTTTACTTAATATATTTGACGTAACAATAATATTAATATGGTGATAGGTATATGGAGTAGGTATATGGAGTAGGTACAAGTAATTAAGGGAATAGGTATATGTTAATAAGTTGATAGGTATAATTGAGTAGGAGTCTGGGTTGATCAACCGTTATGCTGGAAGTACTCCGTCAGCCTGAAAAACAAATATCAAACAGTTATTGAATCTGACAATTTTATTTTTGTTCACAGTAATTTTGCTTCGAAGCCGATGCCAGGTGTTCTGGGGTTCGTGGACGGCACCCATGTCGCCATTATAGCACCATTGCTGCATGAAGAACTTTACGTGAACAGGAAACATTTCCATTCATTAAATGTTCAGATTGTTTGCAATTCGGACCTTGAGATAATGAACATTTTGGCGAGGTTTCCAGGCAGCACGCACGATTCTTTCATCTGGAGGAACTCTGCGATCTACAGGAAGATGCGACAGTTGTGGGCCGATAATGAACGCTGTTGGCTGCTAGGGGACTCGGGCTACCCGCACGAGCCCTGGCTACAGACGCCAATTCTCCACGCACAGGAGGGAAGCCCAGAAGCAAGGTACACGGAGCTGCACATGAGTGCTCGATGTGCGGTAGAGCGCTGCATCGGCGTACTCAAAGCGCGCTTTCGCTGCCTTCTTCACCATCGGGTATTAGAATACGGCCCAGAGAAGGCAGGCAGGATCGTCAACGCGTGTGCCGTCCTGCACAATATGTGCATAAAAGCCCGTCTGCCTGACCCGCCAGATCTGCCTGTTGTACTGGCCGGGGAAGTCAATGACCACTTCTGTGAAGCTGGTCAAGCTGCGATGCCAGAAGGGCAAAACATCCTGCGTGAAGCACGAGTAATTCGTGACAACATCATACGCCGCCTGCATTGACCACAACTCGTCAAATCAGCCTGTTGCACCATTCAGATGCGAATCAGCAGGTTTGTGTGTTTTAAATATTCCAAATGTATCTACTTTTTAAAATGGTATAAAATTTGGAGCAAATTTCTTTTAGGTTACTATTTGAGAGGATTAGGGCTATTGGGCGAGACCTCGTTAAAAAAAACGCGCCTCATGGGTACCTCATAGGTGGTGTGGAAATCCCTGAAATTACCGACAAAAACGCTGACAACAAGTAACTCACGTTTCCAACGCGGCTTGAGCACATGCGGACAGCACTTCGGTGGAAGCAGCTTGGTTGCGCAAGGCTTCGACCCCCTTCTCCATCAATGTTGTCTGCCGCCGGAGGATATCATTCTGAACATTGATGCTCGCTGTATGTTCCCGTAGAGCAGCAGTATGCTCCTCCAGTGCAAGCGTGTGCTCGTTGGTGGCTGCAGCCTGGCTCTCAGCAGCCGACAACACTTGCTCCTCGTACCGGTCTGCGATCTCTGCGCTCCGTTTCTTTCTACGCACCCTCCCAGAAACGGCAGCCACCGACACTGGATGGACCGTATCGGTCGATGGGGTAGCGACCAAATGATCTGGGGATGCTCCACGGGGATGAGGTTCCACATCGGCTTCGCTCTCTACTGTCGCCAGTTGCGGCACCTCATCATCCGGCTGCTCTTCATGCAGCTGCCTCTCCAGTGCATCAGGCACATTTGTGTGGCCTGTCACCGCTACCCGCCCGATCAACCCCAATAGCTCGACCTCAATATCTGTGAGCCGTGATTTTTTTGCCGGTCCACCTCCAGTCCCCCCCGCATGGTTAGCTAGTGCAGCTCCTTTTTTTTTTGTAAGGCTGCGCCAGTCCTGCCATGACTGAAAACAGAGTGAAAGTAATAATAATTAGATATAGGTAATAATAATTAGATATAAATAATAATAATAATTAGAATAAGTGATATTAATGATAATTGGATATTAGTGATAGTAATTAGATATAAGTAATAATAATTAGATATAAGTAATAATAATTAGAATAAATGATATTAATGATAATTAGATATAAGTAATAATAATTAGATATAAATAATAATAATTAGAATAAGTGATATTAATGATAATTGGATATTAGTGATAGTAATTAGATATAAGTAATAATAATTAGATATTAATAATAATGATTAGATACTAATAATAATAATAATAATTTTATGCAATTGAATAGATGAATAATAAATTGGAATGATTTTTACTAATTCATTTTATTTTGTAAGTATTTTATGGTATAATTTTAAAAATTTTGAAAGTGGATTCAGGTAGCTGACGCAAGCCTCTAGGAGACTCACAAAGTGTATGATATTGAGATTAAAATAGTTGAACGAAATTTACGTTACCTTCATCCACCGGTCAGCCGTCTTGGTGCTCCCTGTACCATCAGCATTTAGTTGCTGAGCTAGCTCAGCCCACATCTTCGCCTTCTCAATGGCACCCTGATGCCCGACAAATTCTCCTTTGAGCAAAGCAGGATGCGTTCTCATGAATTCGACCATGATTTTCCTCTGCTCATGCGACGCACGGTTAGCATATTGAATCTGGGTGTAATTTTTAAGTGTAAATACGTTTGTGATATAATAGTAATTTTTTAGTTATTGATCAGCATTTTACGGTTTGTATTTATTATTAGTATTAGTATATTAGTACTGATATTAGTATTTATTAATTATAAAGTATAGATTATCCATTAGTATTAAGTATAATACTGTTCATTCCAGTTGTTCACTAATAAATTGTTGAATATAAATATTTAAGAATGATCGTACTTACTTCGCTCTCCATTTCGTAAAATAATTAAATTGAAACACGCGCATTTCAGTATGGCGCGCTTTGAAACGTCCACATTCTTTGTTCTTATTGGTTAAGACACTAGTTAGACACAAGTTTGACGTCGTAAATGGCATCAATGCAGATTTTTTCGGGTATCGTCGGGCCGAGCGTATCGTAAACCGAAACGAATCGATTGACCCGTCGATCGCGATAGTGAATAGCAAATCTGTGACAATCGCTTCACGATCGTTCAAATTTTCGTTCGTTTCGGAATCGATTGCATCCGATCGTTTCCGAAACGAAAAGTTAGTGAATAGGGGTCCAGAGCTGGAGGTTTTAAACCTTCCAGGCTGGATCATGCATGAACAGACAGGATCAGGTCTGGCATCAGACATAATCATACATGAACAGGCATGGTCATGCATGAACAGGCCTTAACGTATTTAGCGCCTCAGACATGATCATGCCTGTTCATGTATGAACAGACAGGATCAGGTCTGGCATCAGGCATGATCAGACATGAACAGATATGATCATGTCTAATTTCAGGCCTGATCATACACGAACAGCCATGATCATGTCTAATTTCATGCCTGATCATACATGGACAGGCATGATCATGCCTGATCAGTTTTTCCCGGGCAGTTACAAATCCCGGTAGAAAACCTACGGATTCACATGGATTCTCCATGTGGATTTCCAGGTGGAATTCTAGGTGGATTCGTCCATGGATATCCACGTGGAAATTTTCAGTAGGGACCCCTGTTGTGCAGTGAGGCATTGACCTCCAATAGAACCAGTATTTACAAAGTGCTTCGTGTGTAGATGTTCCCTCCTTAAGAATTAACTTAAATTGAGCTTTGAATGTTTTTACTGCGTTTTCCGCAGCTCCATTGGAAGCTGGGTGGTACGGGTCCCCGTACTACGGGACCGTTCTGACATGGCAAATACCATTTTGCTTAATAAAATTTTCAAATTTTTTGGAGTAGAAACTTGTTCCGTTGTCTGTGACTAGCATGTATGGTAGGCCCCATGTACAAAAATACTCCCTAAATGCCTGTACTGTCTTATCCCTTGTTATATTTGACATTAGCTTAACATCTACCCATTTTGAGAATGCGCCAACTATTATAAGGTACATTTTTCCGTCTAATGGTCCCAAAAAGTCTGCGTGTAATCTCAAATTGGGTCCATCTGGATATTCCCAAACATGCAACGCAGCTTTTGGTGGATTGGTTGCATTCTCAAGGAAAAGTTCGCATGACTTACTCAATTGCTCGATATCGCTATCGATCCTTGGCCACCAAATGTAAGACCGTGCAAGGGCTTTCATTCTGACTACACCTGTGTGCAAACTATGTAATTCCGTAAGTAACTCATTACGCATTACTTTTTGGGATTACAATTCTATGTCCCCACATAATGCAGTCTTCTTCTATTGTTAGTTCGAGTTCGCGTCTCTTAAATGGTAGTAATTCATCTTGAACTTCTTTTGCCCAACCCTTATACATATGCTTACGAACTTCGCTCAATGTTGTATCCTTATTTGTTTCTTCGCTAACTACTTTAGCGCTTGTTGGTAGATTTTCATTGACAAAGTTCAAGTATAAGTAACCTTCTGAACCTTCCATCGACTCATCATGTTTAATCTTCAATGGAAAACGTGATAGATAATCAGCGCTATCGTTATCTACTCCCTTAATGTGTTTAATTTCAAAATCGTAGCCTGACAAGAACACAGCCCATCTTTGTACCCTGTTCGCTGCCATTTGCGGTAGCCCTTTTTTGTCCTAAAATATGAATGTGAGCGGCTTATGGTCCGTTTCAAGTATGAATTTTCTGCTATAAACAAATTAATGAAACGCTTTAACTCCTTCGTATAAAGCTAGCGCTTCTTTATCTAGTTGGGGTGTCTATCTACTTTGATATTTGGGTTAAGTGTAATCTTATAGTCCCCACATAATCTTACGTCACCATTTGTCTTAAGTACAGGTACTACAGGAGTTCCTCATTCATTGTTCTCTACAGGAATTAAGATTTTTTCCCTAACTAACCTGTCTATTTCGGATTCAATCTTTTCTTTCAAGGCATAAGGCACCGGTCTCGGTTTACAAAATACTGGTGTCGCATCTTCTTTTAGATGTAACCTAAACCGGCCTTTTGTGTACTTCCCTGTGCCAGGTGTAAATATTGCTTTGAACTATTTGATAATTTCCTCGTAATTACTACTATTTTTTATTGCCTTAATTGTCCCATCTTTTTGGTACCTCTTAATAATATCAAACATTGAGATTGCATCTCTACCTAGGGTAGGTGAACTTTTCCCCGGTAATACAAACAATTCTAATTCCCTGTCTCGACCATTATCATTAATTACAACATCCACGACGCCAATTGGAGTAATTGAGTCGCCTAAGTAACTCTTGAACCATCTGTTAGTTTCTTTAATTTGTCCGAAAGTTTATTTTCTTTTGTTGTAATATTCTTGAGATACCGCCGAAATAGGCGAACCTGTGTCTATTTCAAAATGGATCTCCGAACCTTCCCGTGTGGAAATTCAATTCGGGGGCTGGCTAGGTGTTGCCTAGTTTCGCTGTTCACTAAGCGGGCGCTGAACGGGCGGGCTGCTTAGTGCCCGGCAACGCATGTAACGCTCAGCTGTACAGCGCGAGCTGGCCAGCGCCCGTCTAACATTCCCGACAAATGCTAGAAGATTTGTCGGGTCGGCTGTACAGTGCCCGGCCAGACCCCGGTTAAGGGGGGAAACCAGTTTAGGAGGCCGAAAATTTTCGTGTTTTTCGTGAATTTTTTTAACAGGGAAGGAATTATCAGAATTTGTTTAAACTTGGAGGATATTTTATTAATGTTTTGAAGTACACGTTGTAATTTTTTCAAGTCATTTCCGCCGGACATAGTGGAGTTAAAAGCTGGACGGTCGCGATCAGAGTTTGCTGCTCGTGGGACATCCGGAAGTCACAATTTTGATCTGAAATCATCACAATTTTTTTTTTACCTTAACAACATATTTTATAAGAATATGTACTAAACTCTGATCAAAAAAGTTGAAAATTGCATGTTTTTGAGTCGTTTGAACAAAATGTCATGTTTTTATACCATGGTATACATTTGTTCAAACACCTCAAAACATGCAATTTTCAACTTTTTGATCAGAGTTTAGTACATATTCTTATAAAATATGTTGTTAAGGTAAAAAAAAAAAATTGTGATGATTTCAGATCAAAATTGTGACTTCCGGATGTCCCACGAGCAGCAAACTCTAATCGCGACCGTCCAGCTTTTAACTCCACTATGTCCGGTGGAAATGACTTGAAAAAATTACACCGTGTACTTCAAAACATTAATAAAATATCCTCCAAGTTTAAACAAATTCTGATAATTCCTTCCCTGTTAAAAAAATTCACGTAAAACACGAAAATTTTCGGCCTCCTAAACTGGTTTCCCCCCTTAATTTATTGATATCAGAAAGAGTTAAAGCAAAAGAGGTATGATTGACAAAACGAAACATTTCAGGAAAATATCTTTTTTACATTCAAACTGTTGAAATGCAAAAAAAAAAAACACTTCCTGAAATGTTCAATCTTGTCATGTTTCTTTTTGCTCTAACCTCTTTATTTTTAATATCTTCATATATTTCTCATTTATATAATCATTTATCAAAAATTGATTGAAAATAAGAAATATAAAAATTATTATTTTTTCTTCAAATTCATAGTATTTTTCATAATAATTCATGAATATCTATTATAAGTTCATCAATTTGCTGCGTATACATAACAAAAAAAAAAAAAAATTACAAAAAGTATTATCAAAACCATTTTAATCAGAAGAACTTTAATGTCCATTTTGTCAAAACTGAATATGTGTCGTTTGACATACGAATGCGTAACAGGGTCCATATATGGTTACCGTCGAGAATATCGAGTTAATAATGAATGTTGATCGAAAGTGTAAGCATATAAATAGCTCAGCTACAATCTCGAGCTCTCCCAACTATAGGGCCTAGGCAAGTTTTGATGTGAAAACGCATGCAGGGAAAATATCTGGCCTTGCTAACCGGGGGCTGCACAGCTAAACTAGAAAAAATTATTTAGTTATGCTATATATTGCCCGTATAGCACCCGACTAGCTGGGCCATCTTCGGGATTGCCCATCCGGGGGCTAGGCAAACACCGGGCGTTCCCGGAGAAATTTCCACACGGGTAGCTAAGCTCCCGTGTGTCAGATAGTTCATTACGGCTAGAAAATTACATTAAATTATCAAAACCATTTTAATCAGAAGAACTTTAATGTCCATTTTCTCAAAACTGAATATGTGTCGTTTGACATACGAATGCGTAACAGGGTCCATATATGGTTACCGTCGAGAATATCGAGTTAATAATGAATGTTGATCGAAAGTGTAAGCATATAAATAGCTCAGCTACAATCTCGAGCTCTCCCAACTATAGGGCCTAGGCAAGTTTTGATGTGAAAACGCATGCAGGGAAAATATCTGGACTTGCTAACTGGGGGCTGCACAGCTAAACTAGAAAAAATTATCTACAGTTATGCTATCTATTGCCCGTATAGCACCCGACTAGTTGGGCCATCTTCGGGATTGCCCATCCGGGGGCTGGGCAAACCCCGGGCGTTCCCGGAGAAATTTCCACACGGGGACATGTGGTTTCGCTTACCGCAGCAATAACAAGTATACGAATTTTTACCTCTACTTTGACCTATCGTCTTGGTTTGCTTATTCTTATCTGACTTAACATATACTATGTTTACGTGTACCGAGTTACGTGTTTGTATCTACTGATTTTTGTATCCTACGTCATTTCATGTAACGTAAACCGATACTCAAATCGAGTATTAGCTAATACAAGTAAATGAATTAAATCTATGTGTTATTAGCTACTACTTTTCGCAAGTTACGCTATTAAACAAAGCGTAAACAGCTGTAAATGAGGTATCAATTAACAGATATATTTGAATTGAAAAAAGTAAGTTCCCAGATTTAAGGTAAAACTCAGCGATAATAGATCACGTAAACGGTACGCTTGTCTATTCGGTTTAGGCGATTTTCATAGTTTTTAAGGGGAGGGTTACACCCAACTTTCCAGCTACATGATGTATAGTAGTGTTAGGGGGATGACAAATTTATGTCTGTAGTTGTTTTCCTCAAGGAATTCAATGTTCATAAAATCAAAACAGTTAAAAATTTTTTTGACCATTTTTGAATTTTTTTTTCTAAATAATTGGAGTATTGCAAAATCCATACCCTTATTTGTCGAAAATGTTGAAAAGAGATCCTGAAATTTAAAAAAAATTTTTAACTCATCTTTTACGACTTCTCCCAGCAAACACAGAGTGCAGGACCATTGCTAGTGAGGTGGAGGAATGCCGATACTTGAGTTGCCGAACCGCTGCCGGAAGACTTGTGATGGCCCTGTACCCTGGTGTCACAGTGGCCGACAGCTGGGCCAGTGCCGGCAGTGTTATACCGGCCCAACGGTTGGCCAGCGCAGGGCCAGCAATGGCCCAAATTGGTTGTCGGGCAGTCGTCAATGGCCCAACAAGAGCCCAATATTGATCAGCCGATGACCCGATCATTCGATTTTTTTTTATTTTCGATATCATCCGGACAAAAAAATATTTTTCATAACATCTGCTCTGAAACTTCAGCTTTCAGTGTCTGTTTAGCGAGTCGAAACAAGCTAATTTCATGCGAATGCCGTGAAAAGTTGTGACATACGCTGCAATCGCGACTTCGATGTTTTATCGGTCTGAAAGCTGCGTTGCTTTCATCCCTTGGGAAGAAAGCAATTCAGATTTCAGACCGCTAATGTTAGATTCATATTTATTTAAGAAAGCAATTCAGATTTCAGATCGCCAAAACTATAGATTCATATTAAAATCAAATCAAATCACATCAAATCAATTTTCTTTTTATAATTAGTAACAAACAACTTTAACGATAACTTATAACAGTTTATTTGATAATTATTATGATTATTTGGATCCAAAATTAGGAGAAATCAATGAGCAGTTATTAAAGTTATAAATCGGTTGTAGCTGCAAGTTATTCGATGGTAAAGTTGATGGCAAAGTTGATGATGATGTTGTTAATGAAGTTGATGAGGATGTTGATGGTGTTACTTCTAGTAATAAGTTATTTAAATGTTCTGCACTAGTGATGGTTTCTTCTTTATTATTTTTTTTTTTTTTGCGGATGTTTCCTGGTTATCTGCTGGTGATAGTGTTGATGACGAATTAATAAATTCCGTAATTTGATGAGCAATTTTTCTCTTGTTATTTATAGACTCTTCAATATATCCTTCGGCGGTACTCGTGGATTTCCACCCACCATGTCGCTTGATTGTTGTTATGTTCGCTCCCGAATCTGCTAACATGGTGGCTGACGTCCTACGAAAGCTGTGACACGTATATTGATTGGGATTGGGCAATTTCAGGAATTCTGCGATTCCTTTCGGAACTTTGGCTATTTTATTTTTACCAACAGCTTGTTTGGTACATTTACCATTTTGGTAGTTTAAAAAAATTCTATCAGATTCTACTGTTTCTGGTCGCAGGCTCAGGTACTTTTGTATTATGTCTTTATATTCACCTTCAACGGTGAATACACGATTTGTGTGCGTTTTGGTTTTTGAAAGCGTAATTTTTAATATGCCTGAGCCTTGAAAATCATTGAAATCATTGGTTGTTAGATTGCAAAGCTCTTGTCCTTTACAAGCACCTATCACCCCGAGAATTGCAATTGCCTAAAATAATGAAATTGGTTGAAATCGAATGTAATAGTATTAAAACTAACTATTGTCAATTGATTAATTTTATAATTAACCTTTGATAATAAATAGCGATCATCAGGAGCTTCATCCAAAAATTGCTTGATGTTACTTGACGAGAATACATTTGATTTTTTACGTATAAACCCGGTATTTTTTTTTAAAAAAAAAAAGCTTGCAACTTCGTATATGACTTCAGATCTACGTTGTGCTTACAATTTATTGTAGATCTAAGCATGGAGTAAGTGAACCATAAAGTCGATGGGGCATATTTTTCCGAAAGACCAACAAAATAACTTAATACAAGATCTTCCGACCAGGTCGTCGCGTCTTGAGTTTTCTTCCATGAGGTGAAGGCATTGTAACATGATAAATATCGGTCTCTAGAATTATCTGTCAACAGATCCATTGACGCAGCATTCGCTTTGTCTATTAGGTGCTGTGGAGTATTTGGTATTTCACCATCATTTACGTTATTCATATCCTTTCGCAGGTATTTCAAAATTTTAAATATTATCAAGCAGTTTGAAAATTAGTATGACATTTGTAACAAACAATTGACATACTGATGTTTCGACTGGCCTCATGAAACCTGAAGTTTTTTGCAGATGTTATGAAAAACATAGTGTGTGACACGGGATGAAACATGAATGCAGGCACGGGTGATGTCAGCCCTCGCCTTCGGCTTCGGGCTGACAACTTCACCCTGGCCTGCATTCATCTTGTTTCATCCCTTGTTACACAATATACTATTTTTCACTAATAGTTGATTCTTTTTCGAGCGGTAGAGCAAAGTTCATATTCCCAGGATGTTAGAGATTAGCTATTCGAAGACTAATTAGATGTATTCATGTGGGTCACCCATCCGAATTCTGGCTGCAGTTGAAATTGCTTAACTTCGTTGATCGTCTGATGTCCAGTGTTGTTACTATTGGAGGTAGGATAGGGGATGGAGGGAGGGCGGG
Source organism: Tenthredo mesomela (assembly GCA_943736025.1). Taxonomy (NCBI): domain Eukaryota; kingdom Metazoa; phylum Arthropoda; class Insecta; order Hymenoptera; family Tenthredinidae; genus Tenthredo; species Tenthredo mesomela. The sequence goes on along the minus strand of OX031014.1, from coordinate 23,103,622 downwards.
AGGGCGGGCCACCCGCCCACCCACTTCCCCCCCTTCCTCCAGGGGGTTACTTGGACTGTGTCCACTGCTTGAAAGATTATTCATCTCGACGTTTCGGGCGCTAAATATCTGCTCCCGTCCTCAGGATGGTAGTCTGGCGACTTTCCATGAAAGAGTGCTCGAATTCCGTGCTCCCACCGGTATATATAGGTTGATTGTCGGTGGCACCAGCTACGACTGGTGGCGCCGCCTTGGCTTGCTCATGGCTTCCCTCACCTCATCCCTGTACAAAGGTAACCATAGTTTGTTAAGTTCTATGCTGGGTTGACTTATTCAAAAAGCGCAGCAAAAAGCGCAACACCGGACTACCACCACACAAAGAATGAGGTCAGAACACCCTGTGGACGTTGGCACTCCGAGTTTCGCCATGACGATTCCCTATATAGCGGGGACTGCGGAGAAGATCCGCCGCATATGCAGAGCATATGACATTGAGGTACGGTTCAAATCAACGTCCACTTTGCGCGGCTTGTTGACGGAAACCAAGCCCCGACATGCTGTGCAAGAAAGCAAGGAGTGTGTATTCGGAATCCCATTCCAATGTGGGGACGTGTACATCGGCGAAACAGGAAGGCCCTTGAACGTTCGCATCCAGGAACACCGGAAAAACGTTAAAATGTGCGAACGATCGAAATCGAGATTGGCCGATCACGCCTGGGAGAATGAACACCACTTCCAGTGGGATGATGCCCGGATATTGTTGAAGGAATCCAATCCTATCTAACGGAAGCTGAAGGAATCAGCCTGCATAGCAGTGACACCAAATGCTGTAAGTCAACCCAGCATAGAACTTAACAAACTATGGTTACCTTTGTACAGGGATGAGGTGAGGGAAGCCATGAGCAAGCCAAGGCGGCGCCACCAGTCGTAGCTGGCGCCACCGACAATCAACCTATATATACCGGTGGGAGCACGGAATTTGATCACTCTTTCATGGGAAGTCGCCAGACTACCATCCTGAGGACGGGAGCAGATATTTAGCGCCCGACACGTCGAGATGAATAATCTTTCAAGCAGTGGATACAGTCCAAGTAACCCCCTGGAGGAAGGGGGGGAAGTGGGTGGGCGGGTGGCCCCCCCTCCCTCCATCCCCTCTCCTACTTCCAATAGTAACAGTTCATCACCATTGCTATTATCTTTCAGTCAACATGTCCAGTGTTGATCTACACCCAAACGTCGCCTGTTGCAATACTCAACACTTTTTGACTCGATAGGTAAACTTTGATTTGTGAGGATTTACATCCTTATGTACTTGAAAAAAAAAAAAAAAAAAATGAAAGCAAAATTTCACGGTGACTTCGAAGATTTCTGATGATTAAATAGTATTCATACCATATGTGAATTTATCGGACCAGTCGAACCAAATTTTCAAGTCTTCTAACTGAAGCTCACCTCTATATAGAGCGTGCAATCTTCAGATAGACCGAAAAAAACGGAAGTGCATCATAATTATTTTTTGAAATAAACACAGACCTGGGACTAAGAAGGTCAATGACAAAAACATGAAATTCAAGTAAAGATTCCTCCAGTCCTTCAGTGGTCTAATTGGACAAGGCGTCGCAGTACAAATGCGGAGGTCCCGGTTCAAACCCGGGCTGAAGAAATTTTTACTTGAAAAAAATAATTATGATGCACTTCCGTTTTTTTCGGTCTATCTGAAGATTGCACGCTCTATATAGAGGTGAGCTTCAGTTAGAAGACTTAAAAATTTGGTTCGACTGGTCCGATAAATTCACATATGGTATGAATTAATAGGCTTCGAACGATAGAGTCACTACTCAATGAAATAAACACAGACCTGGGACTAAGAAGGTCAATGACAATAACATGAAATTCAAGTAAAGATTCCTCCAGTGCATTAGTGGTCTAATTGGACAAGGCGTCGCAGTACAAATGCGGAGGTCCCGGTTCAAACCCGGGCTGAAGGAATTTTTTTACTTGAAAAAAATAATTATGATGCACTTCCGTTTTTTTCGGTCTATCTGAAGATTTCACGCTCTATATAGAGGTGAGCTTCAGTTAGAAGACTTAAAAATTTGGTTCGACTGGTCCGATAAATTCACATATGGTATGAATTAATAGGCTTCGAACGATAGAGTCACTACTCAATGAAATTAAATAGTATTGTTATATTTGATGAATTCACCCCTATATATTACTTTCATACGATCTAGATCAAGTAGTCTATATGATAAAAGACATCTCTCAAAATATATGAATCGCCGTTGCCGTATCAATAAGTATTATTGTAAAACAAATTAGTCTGTCTTTAGCCTCGTACTGAAGCAGACCTGTATTTTCTGAATACATAAACCTTTTGCCCAATTGATTATATTTCATCTGATTCACTTTATTTCCCTCGGGAATCCATAAATATTAACTTATTATTACAACAAATATTAAAAATATTACATTGGTGTCAGAATCGGGATCTTACCGGGATCGATAAAGTGAATTTTTGAAAGAGAGTTCGTGATTGTGAAAGGATTTAAAAAAAAAGAATTTCAAAAAAGAAACGAAATGTCTCGTCGACGAGAACCTCAACAAGCTCCAGCACCTCAGCCCCAGGTTGATATGATGGAACGTTTATTACAAGTTATGGCTGCACAACAACAAGCAAGCCTAGCTGCTCAAACTGCTCAACTTGAAGCTAATTTAGCAGCACAAACAGCCCGTGAAGAACGCGAAATTATAACAAAACGCGAAGAAAGAGAGGCTAAACGAGAGGAAAGAGAAGCTGAACTATTAGCAAAAAGAGAGGAAAGAGAAGCTGAATTATTAGCAAAAAGAGAAGAAAGAGAAGCTGAACTATTGGCTAAAAGAGAAGAAAGAGAAGCTATTCTATCAGCACAGAAAGAGGAGAGAGAAGAACGCCGAGCTGAAAGAGAGGCGAATTTAGCAGCTCAACGAGCTGACAGGGAAGCTAATATGGCAGCCCAACAAACCACCATGTCCCTCCTCATGAGACGTCTTGAACCTCAAGACGTAGTCTCACAAACTTCGACTCCCCGACGATCCCCAGTGAGAATCGAGGAAATAATTGAACCCACAAATATACGGTCTGTACAAAACTATGGGGAAGAAGAACCTTCCCTAACAATACGTAGACCTCGTACGGGTGGAGCGGCAACTTTTACGCCACACACCCGTACTGTACCTCAAAGCGACCGAATTGGAGGTACAATTCGGGACGCACGAGGCGTAGAACATACTAATTACATGGCTGGTGACCAAAATATAGATAATAATCTTCCTCTCAATTTATCTCGCGCCGGGAGTAGTCGCGATAAACAGATCAACGATACAATTATTACTCGTAACGAAGGTTATACTGAGTCAACAAAAAAATCGTCTAACCTTAAAGTAAATTTCTTCGACGGATCAATTCCTTGGGCTGACTATGAGCGACAATTTCAAATAATTGCAAAAGTAAACTCCTGGTCTTCTATTACTAAGGCCGGACAACTTGCAGGTAGCTTGAGAGGTCCTGCCTTAGCTGTTCTATCAGCTCTTGCTGATTCAGATATTGAAAATTACGATAAACTCAGTGCAGCCTTACGTTTGAGATTCGGAAATCAACTTATATCAAAACTATCTTTAACTCAATTAGACCTTAAAAGACAAGCTAAGGAAGAAGGTCTTGCCTCACTCGGAGTAGAAATAGAAAGATTAGCTAGAATAGCTTTACCCAATTGCGATGAACCTACTAGAGACATGTTAGCCTGTAATAAATTCATTAATGCAATAACAGACCCAGAGTTGAGACATACTCTTAGCCTGACAGGACCTTCTTCTGTACAAGAAGCGGTCATTAAGGGTCTAGAAATTGAGGCATTGACTAAACATCATTTAGGAGTAGGAAAAATTAGACAAATTGAAACAGATAAAATTCCTACTATCCCTATAAAATCAAACGATTCTGAGAAAACTACTCCCAGGCAGCAAAATAATTATAACAGAAATAATAATAATAATTACAACGTAAATAACGGAGGCAGATCTCCACCCGTATGTAAATTCTGCCATAAGATAGGTCATGTAACAGATAAATGTTTCTCATTAGAAAAAAGGAATAATTCAATTAATGATAATCTTTCGGATTCTCGGACGTCTTGGCGAAAAGACGACGAGAAAAATAATTATTCAAATCAGACTTCCTGAAGGGATAGAGATCCCTCTTCAGATTCACAACCAATAACCTCAAAAGAGTAGGTTCTAATGATTCAACGGAGCTTAGAACTTTTTATTAATAGTCCTAGTTCTATCCAATTTTTTTTATAGAAAAAGTTTTACGTAAATGTTTTAAATGCGACTACGATCGTTTATCTTCCAATTCATTATTTATTTTCAATCGATCTAACTTTTCTTTTATTTCATTAACGTGATAGCTATATAAGAGATCTGAGCGGAAAATCTGCATATAGGTTATGTTTTAGTTTACAAACATTAACCCAAGTTTTTCCAGCTCCCGATATTCCGATAGTAGGATATTCTATTTAAATGACGAAATGATATTCTGAGACGAGAAGAAGGAAGCCTAATTCATCCCATCCTGACCTATTATTCCGGTTTCCTGACTTCTATTCAGATAAGATCGTTCCAATTTATATTTATAACATTTATTTAATAGAATAATTTAATTTATTAATTTATTATATTTGAAATAATCTATCTAATATCAAAAAGTTTAATTTATCATTTGAAAGAAAATATTTAAAAAGGAATTTATAATTTTGAAGAGTTTTTAGAAGAGAAACTCATATTTATGACCTTATTATTTCGAGAGAATAACATTTGTCCTCCCATTTAGGTCGTATATGATTTATTTCGAAGAGGTTTGGAGTTGGATCTCCTGGAGTTTAGAATCGGACTTTCCGTTCCAGCCTTTGGTCCTTCTACCCCTCCATCCCCTTCCTGTTCCAGTATTCAGGACTTTCTTCATAACGACCAAGGAATTCTTCACCTTGTTCCTGAGTTTCTACTCTTATTTCCTGATTCCTGTCTACTGTTCCTGTATTCCTGAGTTTCTACTATTGTTCCTGGTTCCTGTTCTTGAAGATTTTTGTAAAAACCCATGTTGTGATATTAAGTTAGACTATCTTTTTAGAGGTTTTCTGTGGTTTCCCTACTAATAAGAAGACGAATGTCAGATAGTACTTAGGAAAATTTTTAATTATTTGAGCCACAGCTCCGATTTTCCTAAATAGAGCACATAGATTTTATGATTCAAATATTGACTTGCTAATCCTTATGATGATTTTAAATAGACAATTTTTATTATATTTACCTTACGAGTCGGGTCGACTCTTTCATTAAGGGGGGAGTAGTGTTATATTTGATGAATTCACCCCTATATATTACTTTCATACGATCTAGATCAAGTAGTCTATATGATAAAAGACATCTCTCAAAATATATGAATCGCCGTTGCCGTATCAATAAGTATTATTGTAAAACAAATTAGTCTGTCTTTAGCCTCGTACTGAAGCAGACCTGTATTTTCTGAATACATAAACCTTTTGCCCAATTGATTATATTTCATCTGATTCACTTTATTTCCCTCGGGAATCCATAAATATTAACTTATTATTACAACAAATATTAAAAATATTACAGTATTATACTTTTGTTCGATTGCATATAGTGTAACGGGTTTTCCTGGGCTCGGGTACCCAGAAATAATAAGCCGAATACAAACCGGGGACCTACGGGTAGCTAGGGAATGCTGTTGGGCGCCAGACTTCGCGTAGAAGTCCTCTCTCTCTCTCGCTCTGCGACCCTCCGACTAACGCTAAGGGTAGAGGGATTTCGTGGGGGCGAGGAATAAAGACACTAGGCTGAATTATTATTATTATGATTTATTAGAAAAAGAAAACAAGAAAAGGTGGCGAATTTGGTACCACGCCCACTACCTGGCGTATTTACAAGAAGATGAATTAAACTAAGGAAGTTACGACTACTCTACTGATTCTACTTTCTTTTTTCCTAACAATGACTTTACTCTACTATTAAATATCACAGACTATTCACTAAATTATTATCACACGCAAACAAACTAAATATCACAATCAAAATAAATGAAGCTAATAAAATAAATAAATAAGAAAATATAAACTCTATGAAATTACAACTAACTATTAACACTCTCTCTCGCTATACTCTATCCAGAGTATCCTAGATCTAGTTAGACGGTAGGGAGGACAGAGTCGACTCTACCTACGGTCTATTGCTCGCTCGCTCTAACTAGGAGGAAGCAGACGAGCCCTGACGTGCGACAGCTGACCGCGGCGCGTGACGTCAGAGGTCGGTGGCAAGATGGCGTCTACTAGTTTTCTGCGCCGCGGTGACCACTGCTGGCATGGCTACGCGCAGCGTAAACAAGGTGCCCGGTGTCTACTTTTGAATCCAACGGTTCGCGGGAAACGGTTGAGATTCAGACACGAGGCTTTTCGAGGGTCAGGATATTTATTCGGGGAAGGCGGGTTGCTGCTAGGGACGACTAGATTACGAATCGGATAGATCCTACCTGGTAGTGACGAGGATACGGCCTCGGTTGCGACAGTGGTATTCAATAAACGGTCGGAGTGCCGGGGGTTAAGCGTAGGTCGTCAAGAGCCAGTCGGTAGTCCAATAGTCCAAATTCAATAATCAGTAGTCCAATTCGATAGCCGGGTCGTTAGCACACACAGAAATCACAAACAAAACTCTACACAAACTCCTCACACGAATCTCACAGGCTCTCTCCAAACTCTCTCTCTCACTCTCTCGATTAATATTCTCACTTTAGGCTCTTTGGCAATTCACACGAGGCTCACGCTATAGCTACCAAAAATGGAATGAGGTTCTCTTCCGTTATCTATAGTACCAACCGGCGTCGCCCGGTGAGCGAGCGCTGGCGGCGACCCGGTCGCCATGTGCGAGGATCTGCGGCCAATATGGCGTCGCTGAGGGAGAGCGGCGCGATTTAAATCGGGCGGCTGGGCTTATACACGTCCGTAGGTCGGTTAGGCGGAAGTTTAACGTGCACCACGTTACAATAGAAACCCGGGAAAAAAATTTTCATGAAGTTTCATAAAATTTTATGCTGAAAATGGCCTGTTGAAAATTCATAACATTTTGTGAACTTTTATGAAACTTCATGAAATTTCATAAAATTCCAACAAATTTTTTTCCCGGGTATAGGATTTATTAAAATTTCATAAAATTTCCTGCTGAAAATGGCCTGATGAAATTTCATAAAATTTTGTGAACTTTTGTGAAACTTTATGAAATTTCATAAAATTCTAACAAATTATTTTCGATATAAAATTTCATAACATTTTAAAATTTTAGACTGAAAATGGTCTCATAAAATTTTATAAAATCTCATGAAATTTGACCAGGTCATTTTGTGAATAAAAATTCATACTAAAAATGGCCTGGTGAACTGTGATGAAATTGTATTAAATTGTATCATATCTCCAGTTGTACATTCAAATAATGGATATACTGAATGCAAATCATGAAACATACAATATTTGAAGTTGATTCTTTCAAAATTTTAGTTATGCAGAAATGAACTCTCTTTCGAAAAGTGATTTTATCAAATTATACGAAATTTTATGAAAATGTATCCATATTTTCGGAACAATGAAATTGAATTCTGTTAAATTCGTATATAGAAATCCGGGGCAGTACGAATATATAATAAGATTTTGTAAAACTTGATCGAATTTCATTTCTATGAAATATATTTTCGGAATAATGAAATTAAATTCTGTGAAATTCGTACATAGAAATAAACGAATTGTATCACATCTCCATAGAAATATACGAATTTCACAGAATTTAATTTCATTATTCCGAAAATATATTTCACACAAATGAAATTCGATCAAATTTTACAAAACCTTATTGTATATTCGTACTGCCCCGGAAAAAAATTTGTTCGCAAAATTTGATAAAATTTTTCGAAAATGTATAAAAACTTATAAGAACTTATAAAATTTCATGAAAACTTATAAAATTTCATGAAAGCAATATTGTCTGCACTCGATTCTAATTTATAAAATTATATGTAATTTTTCAAGTTTTTATAAAAATTCACAAAATTTTGTAAAATTATATGAGATTTTATAAAATTTCATAAAAGCAATACTTTTTGTACGCGATTCTAATTTTATGTTATTTTATGATATTTGATAAAATTTCTTAAAAATGTATAAAAACTTATAAGAACTTATAAAATTTCATAAAATTTCATAAAATTTGAATACTGAAATTCCATGAAATTTCATGAAAACTTATGAAATTTCATAAAATTTTGTGAAAAAATTTTTTCCCGGGAACATTCTTTTTCCGGTAAATTCGGTGGAAGTGTTAGAAATACTGCAGTCAGCAGAAAAGCTTATACTACGTACGCCGGCGAATCAACGACCGGATGCCGGTAGAAAAGTGCTGGAGTTGCCAATGCCGGGCCATCGAGATACAGATGCAAGTATGTTTGAAAACGGCCAAGTGATGGCAAGTCGGTTGTGGCAAGATGCAAAATGCCCTGCAGGAAATCAGTAGTTGGTAACCAACACCGTTCCATCAATGGTTGAATACTGGTAAAACTTCACCGAAATATCGCTATTTTACATGGAGTGGCGCAGCAAAGGCTACCCTACACCAGCACATTGCCAGCACTGCCAGTGCTGGGCCATTATAATTTCGGCAGTTCTGTGTTTGCTGGGCTGAAACCTTTTTTCGGAACAAAAAAGCTGTTTTTGTAACACATGCACGATTTTTGCGTTTTTTTTACCTAATAATAGGGCTAAAAGTAGCCGTTTATTGACCGGCGGGCAAAAAAAAGTTCGTAGCGGGCAAAAAAAGTCAGTAGCGGGCGAAAAAAGTCGGTAGCGGGCGCAAAAGAACTTTTTGCGCCCGCTACCGACTTTTAGCGGGCAAAAAAATATTTATTTTATTTTTTTTTATTTTTTTTTTTTTTCGCAAAATCGTGCATGTGTCACAAAAAATATGGTGTGCACCACGGGCGAGGGCTTTTTTGCCCTCGTGTGTTTGCATTACTCGTCTCCGGCTCGCGATACGCACTCGCCTTCGGCTCGTGCTTGCTCGCCTCGACTCGTACTGCAAACTCCACACGCGGGCGAAAAAGGCCCACTTCTCGCCCTTGGTACACAATATACTATTTTGCCGAATATCTCCACCAATAAGAGTTTCTCGGCAGAACATATATCTACTAAAGTTGTAGGTCTTGGCGAGACGCGTATTTTCGGCCTCATACATTTTTGCGCTTATTTGCATAGTTTTTTGTCGAATGGTTGACTATTAGCACAGGCAACATTTCAAGCGGCTGTCAGTACGTTCTTTATTGTTTTTTTACGCTCCTTATTCAGCAAAAACAGCTTTTTTGTTCCGAAAAAAGGTTTCAGAAGTCGTAAAAGATGAGTTAAAATTTTTTTTAAAGATTTTGGGATCTCTTTTCAACATTTTTGACAAATAAGGGTATGGATTTTGCAATACTCCAATTATTTCGGAAAAAAAAATTCCAAAATAGTCAAAATTTTTTTTGACTATTTTGATTTTATCGCCATTGAATTCCTTGGGAAAAACAACTATAGATATAAATTTGTCATCCCCGTAACACTACTACATCAGGTAGTTGGAAAGTTGGGTGTACAACCAGGGAATTGGGTTTATTAAATTATTTAATCTGAATAAATTTTATTTGTATATGAACTAATAGAAAATTCATTTGCCGCAAATAAATTTTTCATTTGCGCGAAATATATATAAATTACCCACCAATAAATTTCATTTCTCTAATTTAAATAATCTATTAGGTTCATCATTCAAACAAATAAAACGAGCGTTTTAGCTCCGCTGTTGAAGAAAATATTTTTTCCATCTTAGATAAATTATTCATCCTTTTTAGATGTCTCATGTCTCTGAACTAAACAAAAGAGTGAACTGGACCTGGGCGGTAGAAAATGTGATGCTGAACATTTTTAAGGAAAAGAATATCTACGCGGAACTCGATGGGCGAGAAGTACGATCCGATGTCTGTTACGCTAAAGTGAGCGAAGAAATGGCGACCAAGGGGTTTTACCGAACAGCATCTCAAATACGTATCAAATACTACATTCAGAGAATTCAAAAATAAGCACGCTGTCTCTGGTGCAGGATATGAATCTGGACTCTGGACTTACCTATATTTTTTTGTTTCCAAGAAGTGTTTTCGGTTTGCTGTGTTATTTTGCAAGGTTTTATTCGGCTTCAATATGAACTCAAATACGAATACGAAAAGTACGCTGTTGAGATCAATCTAGGATATGAAATTGCATAAAAATTAATTTGACATCATAATAACAGAAAAGTAATCGAAATATCGAAAATATCGACAAGTAATTTTGAGGTTAGAATACGGTGCAATATGTTATTGTAATCTCATTCGGTGCAGGACTACTAGTACGTAGTACAGAGTACTAGTAGTACTTAGTGCAGTAGTACTAGTACTTAGTACAGGGAACTAGTAATACTTAGCACATGAGTACTAGTATCAAGTACATAAGTACTAGTACTAATTCAAAGAATACTAGTACTAAGTTGACGAGTACTATTATTAAGTACAAGTGCATCGTACTGTTGACACTTTGACCTATCAGTACAAGATAGATAGATAGGTAGCTAGATTTATTATAATGTCTATAGCAATGTTAGACAATGCGCATGAAAATTTTACAAGAACAAGAGTACCAGTACCATAGGTACAAAAGTACTCACTGTGATTAATACTGCAGTACTAGTACTCGAACCAATACTGCAGTACTAGTACTCGAACCAATACTGCAGTACTAGTACTTGGACCAATACTGCAGTACTAGTACTCGGACCAATACTGCAGTACTAGTACTCGGACCAATACTGCAGTACTAGTACTCGGACCAATACTGCAGTACTAGTACTCGGACCAATACTGCAGTACTAGTACTCGGACCAATACTGCAGTACTAGTACTCGGACCAATACTGCAGTACTAGTATTCGGACCAATACGGCAGTACTAGTACTAGTACTCGAACTAATATCACAGTACTCGAACTAATACTGCGATACTCGAACTAGTACTGCGGCATTAGTCCAAGTACAGAATTAATACTACTATGCTGTACTGCAGTGTTAGTCCAAGTACTATTATACTGCAGTACGTGGACTTTATATACTGTACTGAACGGTTTTAGCTAGTACTTATTGGACTAATACCGAAGGGCTAGTACTTAAAGTAATACTTCAGTCATACTACACTAGTACTTGGCACCTACTTATATATCCCTTCTTAGTAATTTTTGTACTTGAAGTACTATTAGTACTGTGTGTACTCGCGAAATAAGTACAGTAGTACTTTGGCAGTACTTCAAGTACTGCTGTACTGGCAGTACTTTCAGTATTTTTTTTCCGTAAGGGACTTGATAATCCAGCTGACTGCAACAACCCTATAGCCCCCATTGATTTACCACTAGTGCACCAGCTTATCGACCAACCAACTACTCAACCGCTCGTTGTTCAACGTGAACCTGATTGCCAGCCTCCTGCTGTGCGACATCATCCGATTGACCGGCCACCCGTTGCTCAACGAGAACCAGCTGATCATCTTCCCAACCCTAACAGAGACTGCATTCGACAGGATAACCAGGAAGCTGGTAATGACCCATTAGTAATTGTATAGCATGTGAAGACTGTATCAAAACTTCAGCAATAGGGGAAAGGTGGGCAGCCCCGGACGGCTGGTACCCCCGGTCACCTTAAGTTTTGAACACTTACGCAAATAAATTCGAAAAGAAAACGTGAAAATTTGGGCAACGATTTTGGTCATTGACATTTTCTCATTTTCTTTTTTTTTTTTTAGCTGATCACTTTCCAGAGAATAATATATAATAGTTTTTGATTTCGTACTTATAAAATGGAAACAAGTCACCAATTCTTTGAAAATTTCAGTAGGATCTCCTAAAATTTTTCATGTATGACAAATTTTGAAATACATCTGAGTTTGTTGAATAATGAAATCTAAAATGTAATCTCAGGAGATGTAGCTGGTGAGATTGACGGTAGGGCTAGACACCAGGTCTCTGGTCCTGGTCAACAAAGAGCGTTTCATGGTGTGCAGCGTAGGGCTGGATATCGATACTGCAATTCTAATACGTCGTATCCCACAAAATTTGACATTTCCACTTTTTTTGAAAAATGGAATCATTTTAACAGTGTGCAGCTTTTGTAAAAATTTTAGAGGTAAAATTGTTTATTTAGTATTTTCAAATAAATATTCTAATATGTCGTATCCCACACGCAGACTTTCGCACATTCTAAAATGTCTTATCCCACATTTCGATACCAATAGTGAAGCGTTTCCATGGCCTCCTGAACAATTTTTCAAATGTTTATTAATTAATTAATTAATTTTGTAGGTTCAGTCGGCGCCGCGCTGTGACAGTCACGCCTGATATTATTAATTTTAAGTTAATTTTAAGGAAGTGATTCCCAAAATGAGTAAGAATAGGTAATCATGCATAATTTTTTTACTGTAATTGTAGCATATAATTCATGATTATTTATTTACTGCCAATGCCTGTATTTTATGAAAAACATATATTGACAATATATCGTATCCCACATGTGCAGCAGCAGTCAATATGTCGTAACCCACATAATAATTAAACAATTTAACAAAAATTTTTTTTCTACTTGAATTATTACTACTTATGCATTAAAACAAACGTAAGAAAAAAAAAGTTACTAGTTTTCTTTCATTTACAACCGTGAATAGTATATTGTGTAGCAAGGGCGTAAAGTGGGCTTTTTTAGACCGAGTGTGGAGTTTGCAGTACTAGTCGGAGGCGAGGGAGCACGAGTCGAAGACGAGTGCATCCGCGAGCCGAAGACGAGTACTGCAACCACACGAGGTCAAAAAGCCCACTTAGCCCTTGGTACACACCATATTTTTTGTAACGCATGTATTGATTTCTGCGTTTTTTGTGCTTATAAGCGGCATATATATATATATATATATATATATATCTCTCTATATTATAAAGATATATCGCCGCCGCCGCCGCCGCCGCCGCCGTGTCAGACTTTCCATGGCCTCCTCGACCCCGCTCGCTACCCCCCCCCCCCCCCCTTTCCATGGCCTCTTCGACCCCGCTCGGCTCTTTTCGCCCCTCCCCTCCCCCTAACCCTTAGGATGGGTTAGGTCGTGTCAGGTTAGGTTAGGTCGCCTTGGTCAGGATAGAGTAGGTTAGGTTGGTAACCTAACCTAACCTGACCTGACCTTTGAGGTGTTAGGTAACCTAACCTAACTCGGCTAGGTTAGGTCAGATCAGGTTGGGTTAGGTTGCCATGGTCAGGATAGGATGGGTTAGGTCAGGTTAGGTTAGGTTGCCTTGGTCAGGATAGAAAAGGTTAGGTTGGTAACCTAACCTAACCTTACCTGACCTGACCTTTGAGGTGTAAGGTAACCTTACCTGACCTAACCTTACCTGACCTAACCTTACCTGACCTAACCTTAGCTGACCTAACCTTAGCTGACCTAACCTTAGCTGACCTAACCTTAGCTGACCTAACCTTAGCTGACCTAACCTCACCTGACCTAACCTTACCTGACCTAATCTTACCTGACCTAACCCTACCTGACCTCACCTTACCTGAACCAACCTTACCTGACCTAACCTTACCTGACCTAACCTTACCTGACCTAACCTTACCTGACCTAACCTTACCTGACCTAACCTTACCTAACCTGACCTAACCTGACCTTTGAGGTTAGGCTAGGTTAGGACCTAACCTTAGCTGACCTAACCTTAGCTGACCTAACCTTAGCTGACCTAACCTTAGCTGACCTAACCTTAGCTGACCTAACCTCACCTGACCTAACCTTACCTGACCTAATCTTACCTGACCTAACCCTACCTGACCTAACCTTACCTGAACCAACCTTACCTGACCTAACCTTACCTGACCTAACCTTACCTGACCTAACCTTACCTGACCTAACCTTACCTGACCTAACCTTACCTGACCTAACCTTACCTAACCTGACCTAACCTGACCTTTGAGGTTAGGCTAGGTTAGGTCAGGTCAGGTTGGGTTAGGTTACCATGGTCAGGATAGAGTGGGTTAGGTTAGGTTAGGATGAGTTAGATTGTGTCAGGTTAGGTTAGGTTGCCTTGGTCAGGATAGAGTAGGTTAGCTTGGTAACCTAACCTAACCTTACCTAACCTAACCTTACCTAACCCAACCTGACCTAACCTTACCTGACCTGACCTTTGAGGTGAGGTTAGGTTAGGTCAGGTTGGGTTAGGTTGCCATGGTCAGGATAGAGTGCGTTGGGTTGGGTCAGGTTAGGTTAGCTTAGGTTAGGTAACCTAACCTAACCTTTGTCAGTATCCCAGCCATCTCGGCTCCGCTCGGCTTTTGTTTATCCCCCCCCGCTACCTCTCGCTCTAGGCCTCCTCGACCCCGCTCGGCTCCCCTACCCCCCTCGGAGAGAACCGAAGAGAGCCGAAGATAGCCGAAGATAGCCGAAGATAGCCGAGGATAGCCGAAGATAGCCGAAGATAGCCGAGGATAGCCGAAGATAGCCGAAGATAGCCGAAGATAGCCGAGGATAGCCGAGGATTGCCGAAGATAGCCGAGGATAGCCGAGAATGGCCGAGGATAACCGAAGATAGCCGAAGATGGCCGAGGATAGCCGAAGATAGCCGAAGATAGCCGAAGATAGCCGAGGATAGCCGAGGAGAGCCAAGAAGAGCCGAACCCGGTCCTTCCCTCGGTCCAAGGGCCCAGGAAAGGAAAAGGGGGAAGCAGAGCCAAGGCAGCTGAGGAGAGCCGAAGAGAACCGGAGAGAGCCGAGGATAGCCGAAGATAGCCGAGGATGGCCGAAAATAGCCGGAAATAGCCGAGGATGGCCGCTCGGCTGTTTTCGCCCCAGCCCCCCAGCCCATTCGGCTTTCCTATCGAGAACTATCCTGGATAGCCGAAGATAGCCGAGGACAGCCGAGGAGAGCCAAGGGGAGCTTAACCCGGTCCTCCCCTCGGCCCGAGGGCCCAGGAAAGGGAAAGGGGGAAGCAGAGCCGAGGAGAGTCGAAGATAACCGAAGAGAGCCGAGGGCGGCCGAAGACAGCCGAAGATAGCCGAGGATAGCCGAAGATAGTCGAGGATAGCCGAGGAGAGCCAAGGGGAGCCGAACCCGGTCCTCCCCTTGGTCCAAGGGCACAGGAAAGGGAAAGGGGGTAGCAGAGTCAAGGCAGCCGAGGAGAGCCGAAGAGAACCGGAGAGAGCCGAGGATAGCCGAAGATAGCCGGGGATAGCCGAGGATGGCCGAGGATAGCCGAAGATAGCCGAGGATAGCCGAAGATAGCCGAGGATAGCCGAAGATAGCCGAGGATAGCCGAAGATAGCCGAGGATAACCGGAGATAGCCGTGGATAGCCGAGGATAGCCGAGGAGAGCACAAAATGTCTGACACGGCGGCGGCGATATATCCTAATAATCTCTACACACGACTTCAAGAGATACGAATCCGAGGACCTGGACTACGAGAAATACTCAGTGAATGAACTGGACAACGAGAACTACGAAGCCGAAGACCTGGACACTGAAAATACTCAACGAAAGACTTGGACAACGAGGAATACGAAACGAAGGACCTGGGCAACGAGAACTAAGAGGCCGAGGACCTGGACTACAAGAAATACTTAGCGAGTGACCTGGACTAAGAGATCTACGAAGCCCAGGACCTGGACTACGAGATATACTCACTGAACGACCTGGACAACGAGAACTACGAAGCCGAGGACCTGGACTACTAGAAATACTTGGCAACCGATCTGGACAACGAGGAATACGAAGAACATAAAATCCACGGATTATTTGAATTTCAAAAACAACTGATACAAATTAGAATATGGGGGGTTGGCGCGCGTAGCGCGCAGGGGGGCGAAGCCCCCCTAGTATATATATATATATATATATATACAGGGTGATTCAGAATGCGGTACTTTCCTTACACCGGTAGATTCCTTGTAAAAATCTAAGACCAAAATTACTCATCCTAAAATGTCGAAAGCTAAGCCGTTTTCAGGTAGGAGTAGTTTAAAGTAAGCCAAAGTAAGCCAATACGAGGGCAGAAACGAGAATGGCTCAGCCGCCGCTACGCCGTTATTGTTGATCAGACGTGGCTGGTCTGCTGTATGTAGCTAAGCTATACAGGCGATGCAATGGAAACAGAAGCATGCGAATGTTATCGAACTATGAATGTAACGTCTGATCGTCGTTTCTTTGCAAGATCGCGGTGGCGGGCCAACAATAACGGCGTAGCGGCGGCTGAGCCATTCTCGTTTCTGCCCTCGTATTGGCTTACTTTGGCTTACTTTAAACTACTCCTACCTGAAAACGGCTTAGCTTTCGACATTTTAGGATGAATAATTTTGGTCTTAGATTTTTACAAGGAATCCACCGGTGTAAGGAAAGTACCGCATTCTGAATCACCCTGTATATATATATATATATATATATATATATATATATATATATATATATATATATATATATGTAGATATATATATGTAGATATATATATATATATATATATATATATATATATATATATATATATATATATATATATATATATATATATAGATAGATATATATATATATATATATATAGATATATATATATATATATTATTGAAGAAGCGGGCAATAAAGAATCCATTATTGCCCGCTTATTGAAGAAGCGGGCAATAAAGAATCCTTTATTGCCCGCTCTTTTTAAGCGGTCAATAAACGGCTACTTTTGACCCTATTTTTAGGTAAAAAAAACGCAGAAATCATGCATGTGTTACAAAAACGTTTTTAACGTCTCATGAAAAATTTCCCAAATGTGGGATACGACGTATTAGAATTGCAGTATCGATATACAGGGTGGTCCGTTTTAATTGATGCAGGCGAATATCTCGAAAACTAACAATTATAAAAGAAAAAGTTTTATACAAAACTTGAAGGGTTTCGAGGGGGAAGGATGATGCTGATAACTGTTGACTTGTGGACTTCGCCAATTCCGAGATTTCGCAAGCAACTTCGGATTTTAGATAGGGAACACATGTTTTGGTTTGGGGCATCTGATAGCGCGATGAAAGACTCATTCAAACACGCAAGCAAAAAAAATTGGAAAAAAAAATTTTGCGAAAAAATTGGAATAAAAAATTCCGCGAATTTTTTTTTTTTTTGCAAAAGATTGCTTTTTTGTGCCTAGCTTTCGAACACATTCGTTGTTCATCACTCTAGCTCAAAATTTTTCTCGCCAATTTTGAAATTGGAAAGATTGAATGTACCAGATTAGTGAAAAAAAAATCGTACATCAATAACGTAGAGTGATGAACAATGAATGTGTTCGAAAGCTAAGGACAAAAAAGTACAATCTTTTGCAAGAGAAAAAAAAAATTCGCGAAATTTTTTTTTGCAATATTTTTTTTCCAATTTTTTTTTGCTTGCGTGGTTGAATGAGTCTTTGATCGCGCTATCAGATGCCCTCAACCAAAACATGTGTTCCCTATCTAAAATCCGAAGTTGCTTGCGAAATCTCGGAATTGGCGAAGTCCACAAGTCAACACATATCAGCATTATCTTTCCCCTCGAAACCCTTCAAGTTTTGTATAAAACTTTTTCTTTTATAATTGTTAGTTTTCGAGATATTCGCTTGCATTAATTAAAATGGACCACCCTGTATAAGACTCCAAGGTACTCGAAATTGATCTTCATCTTTATCCACCAACAATAAATGACCATACTCAGGACATTGTATTTCGATAAGAAAAGCAGAATGAACGTCACTTTTGGATTAACGTAAGATTAATTTTCTTCTAAACAGAAACAAGGGAAAAGGCCGCTATGCGAAGGCGCTCACAAATTTCCATGAGCAATGGTCCAATTCGCAACGGGAGCTGCAGGAACAGATGGTTGAAAGGCACGAAACCTTCGTCAGGTTAGAACTACAGGCAAGCAGGCAATGGGAAGCTTAACAACAGAATTTACATGAGCAGCATACCAGGGAACTGATTGAAAGCAGTAATACAGCACTAACAACTGCTATGGACAAGTTGTTGGGAGCATTTAATAAACCACCCCAGCAGCTACTAATTTACCAGCCTATCTCCTATCCAGCTGGATTTCCACAACCGCCTCACCCGTTCACCTACCCAGTCAACGTTCCTAGCCCTAGTCCAAGTCCGACCTCAAGGTATACTTTCACAGGCAATCGCTATTTATCACCTCATACTATCACCATCCTCATTCCTAGCCCTAGATCTGTATTTTTTGAAACTCATTTCAGCACACAAAAATTATCACCTGAAGCCGAGACTCCCCTGGTAGAAAATTGAGCAGAATATGACCAGAATCTGTTGAGTTTTCTGGTGAGTGGGCAGATTCTGGTCAGATTTTCTGGCCAGATACCTCATCAATTCGACGACAGTTTCTGACCAGAATGACATATGTATCTGGGCAGATTCTGTTGAAGGATCTGGTGAACGAATCTAAGGTGTAATTCGAGGTTATGTTAGAAATGTAGGTAATTAAAAAGTTTCATAACATCAAGGTGAGAAGATTTTTTGTGGAAAATAATTTATTATGTTCAAATAATATTAAGAATCGTAATAATTTTTAAATTATATATCAGAAATAATAAGGCTTTCACTATTATGAAAAAAAATTCGACAGCTTCGAATGAAAAATAACAACAATTATTAGTGTTAACGACATCGTCGCCGGGAGTTGTCTTCAAACAACATACGCTTTCGTTATCTGTAACCAGGACCACCGCTACGTCGGTTTCGTCCTGTAGGTCGACCGCTACGTAGTTTCCGTCCTCCAGGTCCACCGCTATGTAGTTTTCATGCTCTAGGTCCACCGCACCGTAGTTTCCGTCCTCCAGGTCGACCGCTACGTAGTTTTCATGCTCTAGGTCCACCGCACCGTAGTTTCCGTCTCCTAGGTCCATCGCACCGTAGTTTTCGTCCTCCAGGTCCACCGCTACGTAGTTAATAACTTACTGAACAATGATGCATGAATTATCGACGTCGTGTGTACAACATCAATTGTTTATCAATAATTAATTACAATCGGTCGACCTGGAGGACGGAAACTACGGTGCGGTCGACCTAGAGGACGAAAACTACGGTGCGGTGGACCTAGAAGACGGAAACTACGGTGCGGTGGACCTAGAGCATGAAAACTACGTAGCGGTGGACTTGGAGAACGAGAACTACGGTGCGGTCAACCTAGAAGACGGAAACTACGGTGCGGTGGACCTAGAGCATGAAAACTACGTAGCGGTCGACCTGGAGGACGAGAACTACGATGCAGCCAACCCAGAGGACGAAAACTACGTAGCGGTGGACCTGGAGAACGAGAACTACGGTGCGGTGAACCTAGAAGACGAAAACTACGTCGCGGTCGACCTGGAGGACGCAAACTAAGATGCGGTCAATAACGAAAGCGTATGTTGTACAAAGACAACTCCCGGCGACGACATCGGTAACACTCATAATTAACTGCAACTTGAATGCCATATGGTGAAAGAATTTATCACTAGATTTAATCATTTATTTTTATTTTACTGAAAATTGACCTGCCACGAGTTAACAGTTACAGTTACATATAACCTCAAAAGTACGTGATATATTATGGTTCACCAGATTCTGGTCAGATTCTGACCAGATACCCCTGAATATCAGAATAGCAGATTCTGCCCAGATTGTCTGACCATAAGATGACGAATGGCCAGAAAATCTGGTCAATTTTCTACCAGGGTCTCTGCATTTCAAGTCCCAGCTCCAGTTTTGACATATCTCCGCCTCGTTAAGTTAACATGTGAGCTTCCTCCAACTGTTCTCAGCCCCGTTCAGAGTTCAGACCCAACGTCGTAGAGTTAGGCATTAAATAATTATTATACTGATAATAATGTTTTCTTATTATATTTTCAGTTTCTTTATTATATTCTCACAAGGGAACCCCGCCAAGTGTCCCCCTCCGATTTCAACGAAACTTTGAGAGATTGTAGAGGGGGTGAAAATATCCGACACTTATTTTTTCATATCTGCGGAATTCCACCCCAAGGGGGTGTAATTAACCCCTGAAAATTGCAGATTTCGATATTCGATAGCTCGCGAAGAACGAACGGCCGAGGATTTTTAGCTGACAAGGTGCTACCGGGGGATTTTGGGGCCGCTGATTACGAATCTCGCATTAGATTTTCAAAATTCAAAATGGCGGATCCAATATGGCGAACGTCGAAACGAAAAATGGCACCAATTTTTCCGAAATTCTGTACCCGGCGGTTTTCGAGGTCGCTGATTACGAATCTGGCATCAGATTTTCAAAATTCAAAATGGCGGATCCAATATAGCGAACGTCGAGACGAAAAATGGAATTATTTCCATTGACCATTAAATTTATTTTTCTAATGGAAACTTTTTCCATCAACCATTAAATTTAATTGTTCAATGGAAAACATTTCCATTAAAAAATTGAATTTCATTATTTCGACGGCTGCGTGGAATAACCGGCTATCTCAGAGTCCGGTTGAAAAAGCGGCTATCTCAGAATCCATTCGAAAAAGCGACCTGTGCCTATATAAATAATATAGGCAACAGGCGCTTTTTCGAATGGATTCTGAGATAGCCGCTTTTTCAACCGGATTCTGAGATAGCCGCTTTTTCAACCGGACTCTGAGATAGCCGGTTATTCCACGCAGCCGTGGATTTGATGAGAAAAATTTTCATCAATTTTTGAATATTTTTTTCTATTCGGAAAAATTCTCATCAACTGCTGGAATTTTCTGAAATTACTTTGGATCATTTTTAATTTTTAAATAGACTTGGCGGGAGAGTAGAAAGCCATTCGCTGTGTGCATGACCGTGAGCGGCTCAGGGTTGTAAAATTTTTAATGGAAAATATTTCCATTAACTCATTGAATTTCATTTTTTAATGAAAGCATTTTCCATTCAAAAATTGAATTTAATGGTTAATGAAAATATTTCCCATTAAAAGATTAAATTTAATGGTTAATGGAAATATTTTTCACCAAAAGATTGAATTTAATGGTTGATGAAAATATTACCCATTAAAAGATGAAGTTTAATGGTTAATGGAAATATTTTCCATTAAAAAATTAAATTTAATGGTTAATTGAAATATTTTCCATTAAAAAATTAAATTAATGGTTAATGGAAATATTTTCCATTCAAAAATTAAATTTAATGGTTAATGGAAATATTTTCCATTCAAAAATTAAATTTAATGGTTAATGGAAATATTTTCCATTAAAAAATTAAATTCAATGAGTTAATGGAAATATTTTCCATTAAAAAACAACCCTGATTTACAACCCTGATTTCTATTGACATATCATGAGTAATGAATGATTGATAATAAATAGTTCTGATAGAAATGTTGTGCTGATAACCACAAGTTGCAATATTTGATGAAAAACGCGATGAAAAACGCGTTTTATCTTATAAACCGAACTTAAATAAGACGGTTCAATCTGCTGTCGTTCAGTGTATTTTTAAGTATAGAGTTGAGTTCATCCATTCCTCTAAAGAGAGTTGGAGAAAAATGCACGTCAATCCGTTGAACGTCATTCAGCTTTTGTCTCTAGCATTCAATGCTATTAAATTACCCGATTCTCCACCCTAACAGCACCGAGACGTTGCAGCAACGTTGCAGCAACATAACTTTGCAATATTGGCAATATTGCAGTTATATTGCACAATGTTGCTGCAATGCCCCTGCAATGTTGCTGCAATGTTTCCATGTCCGCTTTTCATTGCATAACATTGCAATATTCCTGCAACATTCCCTGCTTAAAAAAAATTATTCAAACCAATAGAAGGTTTTGTATGGGTCGTAATCGGATTTCTGTTTAAGTTATTTCCTAATGAAAGGCCCTTTTCCAATTTACATTTCCAATTTGTTCGTATCGGTGTTACCCAATTAACTTTCTCATTTTGTATATAGGATTCTATCGGTTCCATTCGTTTCTTCTAGCACAAAAAAAAATCAAAAAAAAAAAAAACGGATTGAGATTTTTTCACCCACAACTAATTCTTTTTTGAGCGGTCGAGCACAGTGATTATTTCGGAGTGTTCGAAATTTTCTATTCGCAGACTAATCGTTTTTATTCATGTGGGTCACCCATCCAAATTCTGGTCGCCGATGAAATTGCTTAACTTCGTTGATAAACTGACGTCCGGTGTCGATCTGGATCCAACGTCGCCTGTTACAATCTTTAACACTTTTAGACGCAATAGGTAAACTTTGATTCGTGAGGATTGACATCAATATGTATGTAACTGTAACTGTTGACCCGTGGCGGGTTAATTTTCAGTGAAATAAAAATAAATGATGAAATCTAGTGATAAATTCTGTCACCATATGGCATTCAAGTTACAGTTAATTATAAGTGTCCGTTTTTGTCCGTAAATATTTTGTCCGTTTGATTGATACATGGAAAATTGAATTCTTGTATTTCCACATGCGTAAATATATAAATATAACATAGTTGCATTGCAGCAACCTTGCGGCAACATTGCAATGCAATGCAATGTTGCAAATGTTATATTGCAGAGATCTTGCAGCAACATTGTAGTGCAATGCAATGGAAATGAAATTTAGCAATGTTGCTGAGACATTGCTGAAACGTTCCGTGCTGTTAGGGCAGTCACGGAATTCGAAAGGCAGTTGACCGAAGAGCTCGAAATCATCATCAAAGATGCAATGATACAGCCAATGAAAACTGAAATTGAATGGAGTTTAGATTTTGAACATCCAAATGGAGTGCACGAATCGGAAATCATAGAAGACAATGATGGAACAGAAGACTGGAATCATCAAAGATTTTTGAATCCGAATATAGATTCACCGGACCAAGTTTGCATCATCGATGATGAAGATTTGGATTATGATTACAAAAAATAAGCGACAGAATTTTGGAGGTCTGGAAAAACGGGAAACAGAAAGGTATCGTCCGTTCAATCAAAATTCAGAAAAGTTCAGTCTGTGCGACAATTACGTCGCTGGGCACATCAAATTAATCAAGGTGGGACATACAGAGAAAAGTTGAAAATGATCTGTGAGTATACTCTTAACAATGTAATGGATGCTTTAAATAGGAAATTGCCAATTCACGATATTGATATTAGACGTTGGGCCATACGAGTGCGACAACTGTTTGATATAGCACCAGCAAAATTTAAGGCATCCAAAACCTGGCTATTAGAATTTAAGAAACGGAATCGTGTCGCGGAAAATTACGAAACATGTAACAAAAATCACATTAGCAACACAGGAAGCTTTAAAAGAGCAGGCTGCCATCTTCATTCAGAAAGTAAAAACCCACATCGTCGATATCAGAGTCGAAAACGTTTACAATTCCGATCAGAGCGGTTTCAATTTGGAGCTACTTGCGGGGCGAACCTTAGCGTTGCGAGGGCAAAAAACAGTGAAATTAATAATACAATCAAAGTCATCAACAACGCACAGCTACACCATACAGCCTTTGATTTCGGCCGATGGCAAATTATTGTCACCTCTATTAATTGTTTTAAAAGAATCTAGTGGAGGATTTGGTCCTCGAGTGCAAGAGACTATTTCATTGTGTAGTGACTCTATCGTTCGAAACCTATTAATTCATACCATATGTGAATTTATCGGACCAGTCGAACCAAATTTTTAAGTCTTCTAACTGAAGCTCACCTCTATATACAGCGTGCAATCTCCAGATAGACCGAAAAAAAAAAAAAAAAAAAAACGGAAGTGCATCATTATGATGCACTTCCGTTTTTTTCGGTCTATCTGGAGATTGCACGCTCTATATAGAGGTGAGCTTCAGTTGGAAGACTTAAAAATTTGGTTCGACTGGTCCGATAAATTCATATATGGTATGCAAGAGACTATGTTTAAACCACAGAATGTATATCTTATGGCTTCGAAATCTTGGAAATTAACAACCGAATATTTCAAACGTTGGTTTCAAGACGTATACCTTCCGCACACCAGTCCGAAATCGGTTATATTATTGGATTCGTGGAGTGGTCAATGTCCGGGCGTATTTGAAACGATGAATTTCAATGGACAAAACGTGGAACTTCTAACTATTCCTCCAGGGACAACTGGAATGATACAGCCACTGGACGTGTACGGATTTCGGATATGGAAAAATTATATCAAACATTTCTCTGATATCGTGATACTGTATGATTACGACATGAATCTTCATTTGAGAGACAATATCGTCAAGCTGCAAAGTCTTACTCACAATCAATTTTCGTCTCCTAGATTTACAGATCTTTTTAAATATTCATGGTATAAAAGTAGATACATAGACGCAAGACCACCAAAATTCGAAAATCCGGTTCAATAATGTTTTACCGAGAGTTCTCCAACGTGTGACATATGCGGCGACGTTGCTATCATCAAGTGTGCGTGGTGTAAGAAGTCGCTATGTTTAAAACACTTTTTTCATGAATATCACTATTGTCAAAACTATCACCCGTGACGAGATACGCATGATGTAAGCTATATTGTAAGCTTCAATCTAAAGATTTAAATTCGTGTCCATAAGACCTTTGTATATACAATATGCGATTATATATGTATATTTAATTATTTATATATATATATATATATATATATAAATAAATAAATATATATATATATATATATATATATATATATATATATATGTAACGTATCCAGCATTCACACATAGCCAGATCACACGGACAAGGCAACGAACACCACTTTGCCGATCAGCGAGCGTCACGTGACGGAAATATTTGGTATATAAGGCGGTGCGCGACACACGACGTTTAGCGTTAGTTGAGCCATAGCGGTCAGCACGTCTCATCAAGACATTATTATTTCGCCAGTCAGCCAGAGCGGCGGCTGAGCAGTAGATTCATTTATATTCAAAGTATCTCGATTTATTTAGCTAAAACAGCAGTAAAATCATTAAATTCAAAGAAAAATTCAATTCGAATAAAGATTAAAGCAATTTTATATCGCAAAGAATTCAAACAAACAAATAAATTCAAATCAGAAAACTCACAAGAAAGACAAAAGATCTATTGACAAAAATCGCACTAGAATCTAAACTCGAAGAGAAAATATAAAATCAAACTCACAAAACGAACTCAAAACGAAAACGCTCTTAGAATTAAGGTAGGATTAAAGTAGAATAAGTAAGTAATAAGAAATGTCGAACCGTTTATAATTGATATAAAACATATTTGATGATTAATTAAACATCGTTGCACACGACCCGATGGTCAGCAATTCAATAGCAACTTAGGAATCTGTTCTTTATTTTCCATTTTCCTTACTTTGCATCATTTAATCTTTTCTTTTCAGGTAAAATCGTTATTAGTTAGAAAACAGCTTCGGTATTGAAGTTTGATAGCTACGATAGTGTTCAATCATTATCCTAGTCTGGAAAACTTCGATATCCCAAGTCTGTAAACACAGCTTCGGCTCGTCTGACTGAACAGCTACGATAATACCAAAAGCATTATCCTAGTCTTGCAGGTTGGACAAGTCCCAAGTCTGTAGGGAGTCAGCTCTGTTAGAATAAAATCTATCCGAGTCTGCATTAGGGTATTTAAGGGTTTTTCAACTTTCACCCAAGAGGAGCTCCAAAACATCACACCCGTGACAAAGAATTCACGCGGACTAGCTTAATTCCTCTGGCCTTCAGCTGGAGGAACATAAGCATAGAAAGTTACAATATATTTATTTATATATATATAAATATATATTTATATATATATATAAATTATAAATAAAAGACCCCACAAACTAATAACAGTTTTATGACTAAAGAAAAAATTACGGTGTGGTAAATACATCGCTAATTCATGATTAAGCTACCTTTGGCAATATATATATATATATATATATATATATATATATATATATATATCTATAACACCATTATATTATAAAAGTGAATAAAACGATTGCCAAAGGTAGCTTAATCATGAATTAGCGATGTATTTACCACACCGTAATTTTTTCTTTAGTCATAAAACTGTTATTAGTTTGTGGGGTCTTTTATTTATAATTTTTGAAAATCTGATACCAGAATCGTAATCAGCGACCCCGAAAACCCCCGAGTAAAAAATTTCGGAAAAAGTGGTACCATTTTTCGTTTCGACGTTCGCCATATTGGATCCGCCATTTTGGATTTCGAAAATCTGACGCCAGATTCGTAATCAGCGACCTCGAAAACCCCCGGGTACAGAATTTCGGAAAAATTGGTACCATTTTTCGTTTCGACGTTCGCCATATTGGATCCGCCATTTTGAATTTTGAAAATCTGATGCAAGATTCGTAATCAGCGGCCCCAAAAACCCCTGGTAGCACCTTGTCAGCTAAAAATCCTCGGCCGTTCGTTCTTCGCGAGCTATCGAATAGCGAAATCTGCAATTTTCAGGGGTTGATTACACTCCCTTGGGGTGGAATTCCGCAGATATAAAAAAATACGTGTCGAATATTTTCACCCCCTCTACAATTTCCCAAAGTTTCGTTGGAATCGGAGGGGGACACTTGGCGGGGTTCCCTTGTGAGTATTTTATGCATAGAAAGAGACAAACTGCGAAAAATATCCTTTGATGATATCATACAAGATTTCGCTAGAGCTAAGTCGCGAAAAAAATTCTGAATTCACCGGCAGATGATAATCAGAAATATATATTATATATAGTACAACTATCCGTGAGGTTGAAGTTCGTAATGTTAACGTAACAGAATATTCGTTGAAGAAATACTATTTCCTAATTTCATTCAAAGACTCCTTCACCAATGACACTGGAAAATAGCTACAGAAATAGCTATACTTTATTAATTTAATATTTTTAATCAATTACTTAACTTTTTCTAGCCCTGAATATTTAATTAATTACTTAATAAAAATAATACGCACATTAAAAGGCCGCTATCTACAATAAACTCACACAGCCTGCTCGTGACACATCCGTCATACAGGTGCTATAGTGTATATGACTTTGTCTTGCGTACTACTCAGTGCTACATACCCAAGAATCATAACACTAGTGTTGCTGTATTCAGGATGAAAACATTCAGGCATTGTTTCTTGCACGGCATCTTTATCTGGCCAAAATACTAAATTTCTTGCCGCACCAGCTAAGTGCTGTAAAATTTCGAAAAAAAAGTCTAGAAATTGTTGTTCTGTGAATATTGAACAATACACCTGGTGCTGAGAATGTCAACCCTGTTTTCATTTTCATTAAGAATATTAACAGTCTATCTTTTTTGGAAACTAAGTATTTTTCATTCGTACACACCCTATGCAATAAAAATTCAAAATTTTCGAATATTACACCAGCAAGATCAACAAGTTGTTCTTTTCTTGTAATCGATGTAAACCCATTAAAATTATTATTATTTGCTTGCATTCCTTGATTAACATAAATTTTATGAGGCGCACGCACTCCTTATCTACACATTTTTTTTTGCTCGCAATTTTTATCGATCTGGGATCTTCAAAAATTGCTGTTTGGCTTTCAGCATCACATATTCCATCACTAACGTATCGACTGCAAATAAATGTTTGAGAATTTACATCCGAATTGGAGTGAAAGTTTACTTGACACCCTTGGTCAATTTTTTGTGGAAAAAAATGCAAGAGGTGGATCTTCTGTCATTATTTCAACAGATTTCATGCGAGTTGACTCTGTCTAGGAAAAAAAGTTTTTATATAATCTGTAACGTGGTGCACGTTAGACTTCCGCCTAATCGACCTACGGACGTGTATAAGCCCAGCCGCCCGATTTAAATCGTGCCGCTCTCCCTCAGCGACGCCATATTGGCCGCAGATCCTCGCACATGGCGACCGGGTCGCCGCCAGCGCTCGCTCCCCGGCCGACGCCGGTTGGTACTAGAGATAACGGAAGAGAACCTCATTCCATTTTTGGGTGCTTTAGAGTATACCTCGACCATATTATAAAGTCCGAAAAGTGCGAATTATAGAGTGAGAAAGAGAGAGAGAGTTTTTGTAGAGTTTTTGTGAGGAGTGTGAGAGAGTTTTATAGAGTTTTGTGTGTGCTTTTCTGTGTGTTATAACGACCCGGCTATTGAATTGGACGAGTAATTCTGAATCGTGGATTATTGGACTCCCGACTGGCTTTAGACGACGTACGCACGACCCCGGCTCTCCGACCGTCTAATCAATTGTTACCGTCGCAACCGAGGCATATTATCGTCCGTACCAGGTAGGATCCATCTGATTCACTTTCATATCCACCCGTAGTACCAACCCGTATTCCCCGAGTAAATACCCTGAGCCTCGAGAAGCCTCGTGTCGGAATCTCAACCGTTCCCCGCGAACCGTTGGATTCAAACGTAGACACCGGGCGCCTTGTTTACGCTGCGCGTAGCCGTGCCAGCATTGGTCACTGCTGCGCAGAAAACTAGTAGACGCCATCTTGCCACCGACCTCTGACGTCACGCGCCGCGCTCAGCTGTCGCCCGTCAGAGCTCGTCTGCTTTCTCCTAGTTAGAGCGAGCGAGCAATAGACCGTAGGTAGAGTCGACTCTGTCCTCCCTACCGTCTAACTAGATCTAGTAAACTCAGGATAGAGTAAAGAGAGAGAGTATTAATAGTTAGTTGTAATTTCATAGAGTTAATATTTTCCTATTTATTTATTTTATTAGCTTCATTTATTTTGGATTGTGATATTTAGTTTATTTATTGTGATACTAATTTGGTAACTGCCGGTGATATTTAAAAATAGAGTAGAGTCATTGTTAAAAAGAAAGGCGAGTCATTAGAGTAAAAGTAGAGTCAGTAGTATAATCTATCTTTGTTGGAAATACGCCAGGTAGCGGGCGTGGTATCAAATCCGCCACCTTTTCTTTTTGTCTTTTTCTAATAAATAATAATAATAATATTGAGTAGTGACTCTATCGTTCGAAGCCTATTAATTCATACCATATGTGAATTTATCGGACCAGTCGAACCAAATTTTTAAGTCTACTAACTGAAGCTCACCTCTATATAGAGCGTGCAATCTTCAGATAGACCGAAAAAAACGGAAGTGCATCATAATTATTTTTTTCAAGTAAAAATTCCTTCAGCCCGGGTTTGAACTGGGACCTCCGCATTTGTACTGCGACGCCTTGTCCAATTAGACCACTGAAGGACTGGAGGAATCTAAGGACTAAGGAGTCACTACTCAATGATATAAACACAGACCTGGGACTAAGAAGGTCAATGACAATAACATGAAATTCAAGTAAAGATTCCTCCAGTCCTTCAGTGGTCTAATTGGACAAGGCGTCGCAGTACAAATGCGGAGGTCCCGGTTCAAACCCGGGCTGAAGGAATTTTTACTTGAAAAAAATAATTATGATGCACTTCCGTTTTTTTCGGTCTATCTGAAGATTGCACGCTCTATATAGAGGTGAGCTTCAGTTAGTAGACTTAAAAATTTGGTTCGACTGGTCCGATAAATTCACATATGGTATGGAATAATAATAATAATTCAGCATAGTGTCTTTATTCCTCGCCCCCACGAAATCCCTCTACCCTTAGAGTTAGTCGGAGGGTCGCAGAGCGAGAGAGAGAGAAGACTTCCACGCGAAGTCTGGCGCCCAACAGCATCCCCTAGCTACCCGTAGGTCTCTGGTTTGTATTCGGCTTATTATTTCTCGGTACCCGAGTCCAGGAAAACCCGTTACAAATTTGGCGCCCAACGTGGGGCTCGAAATAAAGACACTTTCGGTATTGGCCGAATTCACCCCCGCTATTTAGGCTAGTTATTATTAGATTCTTTTGTTTTTCGTGAGTTTTGATTTTTTCTGCACTTCCTACGAGTCTCCTAGATCCCTCACCGCATAGATTACCTCGTGTGACGATGGGAAATCTGCAAGCGGCGCTTACTGCCCCGGCAGAACCAACTCCGCCGCCGACGGAAACCGTCCCGGGTCTTGGCTTCCACCCGGACAACGAGTTTGCCGTCATATCCTGGGCCAGCGGCTTGCCAGTCACCGAGCTGGACGTGCTGCTACAAGCCAACCACCTGCAACCCACCGGTACTGACACCGACCGCAGGTGGCGGCTGGTGCGCTACCAGATGACGACCCGCGGTCAAAATATCACCTGGGACCCCGAGGTGGACGAACTACCGCGTCCGTCCACCTCCAACGTGACCAGGACCGAAGTTAGGTCGCCATCTCCCCCTCCACTCCGTACCACCGTCCGGAGTCGAGAAATCCCCCCTCCCGAGCCGGTAGATCGCTCAGCCGCCTACAGCAGTACGCCGCTACGTCGAACTGCTATCCCGCTGCCGCAATATCCGTCGACCGCTCGCGCACAGCTAAGTGCTCGATCCCGGGTCCACTTTGCGGAAGAGCTGGACCGCGCCGAGGCTCCCCCTGCCGATCAGGGGCACCTTCCACCTACTTCCGGTGTATTTAGCGCCTCGGAACCCCATTCCCAACCCCAAGAACCCCTCAGAGGAACGGCGGGAGCCACTAGCCATGCATTCGTGCCGATGCATCGCGTGCCGCCACCGAATTCCACCCCTGGATACCCGTATCCGAACCCCTACCTTCCCCAGACACCCCCCTGGTACCCGGTCTACCCTGGGGACCCGTACCACCCAGCAAACACCTACTCCAACTACCCCTATCCTCAACCAACCCCCTATCCTCCACCAACCCCCTATCCACAACCCAATCTGTCGTATCCCCGATCATAGCCTAATTACCGACCGGGATCCGTCGGTAATCTAGCGACCTACTAGGCCGCTGCCTGGCGGTCGCTCGACACCCAGTGATTCCCAGGCCTTATGCCGAACCAGTTGACCAGATATCTATATACCACATATCTGTAAAGCTTAGATAAAATATATACTTATTCTGTAATATCAAACACTGTGCTTTATCCCCCCTGCCTACCTATCCAGTTTACCAGTATTTATCATTGGCGACGAGGACTAAAGAACTGAAAATCACGCCACGCGTAGAATAATTCTCATACGGGTAGAGACGCGGCAGTGTTTCGGCAGTGTAAACAATGACTCTAATAGGTAAACTCAGTGAATTCAATGAAGAAATTGAAAAGTGGGAAGACTATTTAGAAAGATTTGAGTTTTATGCGGAAGCTAATAAAATCAACCAGAGCAGTGCAAAACGTCGTACCTTACTTACTGCGGTAGGTGCGAAAACTTATGCCATTATTAAATCTCTAGTATCACCAGAATCGCCCAGTGCCGTGACATACTCGGACATAGTGAAAAAGTGTAACGAACATTATGGTAAACCGGTAAACGAATTACTCGCACGAGTGCGATTTCAAAACAGAGATCAGAAACCAGGCGAGGATCTGAAAGAATTCTTGCAGGAGCTAAGAAGTCTTGCACAGGACTGCAAATTTGGAGGTGGAGCAGATAAGCTGCCCCTCGAAATTATGTTACGAGATCGTTTCGTAGCTGGCGTTCGCGATCAAGAACTTCAACGCTATCTCTGTCGCCGGCATGAAGAAGTCGTGACAGAAGAAAACAAAGACGGCCTTAGTCTCGCAAAGGCATTGGAAATTGGCAACAGTATCAAGGGCACCGAATCACAACAAAAGTTACTGAAACAAGCAGAAGAATCGACGGTCGGTAAAATCGCTTCGAAAAACATTACAAAGCAAAACAAAAACTCCTATGAGAAAAGGCCGCAGGGAGCGCAAAAATCGTGTTTTCGATGCGGTAAGAAGAATCACTCACCAGATAAGTGTTTTCATAAAGACGCTAACTGCACATTTTGCAGCAAAACAGGTCACATAGAACCTGCATGTATAACAAAAAGATATAAAAACCGGGCGCAGAATAAACCTAACAAATCCGCGCATAAAATTGACCAGGAAGCAGATTCGGACGAAAGCTCAACATTCACCTATCACGTAGAAAAAAAGACACATACTGTAAACCGGATATCAAGATTCATGACTAAAGTCAAGATAAACGACGTGCTAGTCGACATGGAGGTAGATAATGGAGCAGACGAGTCACTAATCAATGCATCAACATTCAAGAGCATATGGCCAGACCAAGAACCTAATTGGATAAATCAGGCCACAAATCCTAGAGCGTGGGGAAAACGACCCATAGCAACCAGAGGCGTAGCTGAAGTTACGGTACAGTACAAAGGTTTAACAAAACAGTTACCAATTATTGTTACAGAAGAGAACCAGGGACCAAATTTGCTAGGCGCAAATTGGTTTGAACCATTTGAAATCGAGGTCACCGGTATCCAAACGGTCACCCGAGAAAATCCGGAGTACCAGGCAATGTTGGAAACATTTCCGAACCTGCTAAGTAACAATCTGACGGGACACTCGGGAACGCGAATCCATATAGAAATGAAAGACGATGCATCACCAAAATTCTTCAAGGCACGGAGAATACCATACGGATTGGTGGAACTAATCAGCGAAGCACTTAACGAGATGGTTTACCAGGGAATGATGACATCGGTAGACCAGTCCGACTGGGCTACACCAGCTCTTTTCGTACGTAAGACCAACGGCCAAATCCGAGTCGTGGGGGATTATAAGGTAACAATTAATCCATACATAAAAGACTCAGAATACCCACTGCCTACGGTCGCAGAAGCTATGGCATCGCTCAACGGCGGGTCATGGTTCTCACAAATTGATTTAAAAAATGCTTATAAACAATTGAGAGTAGATGAGCAAACTGCTGAATTACTGGCGATTAGTACTCCACACGGCCTATTCAACGTAAATGTACTCCTGGACGGGTTGAACATAGCACCCCGCATTTTCCAAAAATTTATGGTCTCTCGGCTACAGGGCATACCCGGAATCCTGATCTACTTGGATAACATAAAGATCCAAGGCCGTACGAAGGAAGACCACGATGTTCGACTACAACAAGTTCTTGAGAGATTGGAAAGGGCCAATCTACGAATCAATAGAGACAAATGTATCTTCGGGGTCAAATCGATGGAATTTCTGGGCTACCAAATATCACAAAAGGGTATTAGGCCGCTAAAAAAGAAAATCGAGGCTATCCTAGGAATGCCGTCACCAACCTGCACTAAAGAGTTACAGGTATTTCTTGGAGGACTTAATTTTTATAGCAGATTCCTACAGAACAGAGCAATAACCGCGGAGCCACTACACCGGCTGCTAGACGGAGATGCAAAATGGGAATGGGAAGACAAGCACCAGAAAGCATATGAAGGATTAAAAAATCAATTGACACAGGCACCCATTCTGTGGCATTTCGACGACCAGAAACCAATCACGATATCAGCAGATGCTTCACCAGTGGGAGTGGGAGCCATCCTGGCTCACGAAGGCACAGACAAGATGGAACACCCGGTACACTTCATGTCTAAGACATTGACCAAGACCCAGAGAGGTTACTCACAACTGGACAGGGAAGCTTTGGCACTCGTAGAAGCCGTAAAACATTTCCACCAGTATGTCTCAGGACGGAAATTTAGATTGACTACGGACCACAGGCCACTGTTAGGTATTTTCAACCTTGCTAAGTTAACACCGGAAATAATATCTCCAAAATTAAGCCGCTATGCAACGATACTCAGAGCATACGACTACAAGCTGGAACACAGACCAGCAAAGAAAAACAACAACGTTGACCTGCTTTCTCGTCTACCGGTGAAGGAAGAGGTCATCGAAGATAGCGCCGAATACGGTGATGTCTTGATGATAGAGAACGCCTGCCGGAACCCAATCCAAGCTGAAGAAATCGCATTAGAGACAAACTCGGATGAAGTCTTATCAACCATAAAAAAATGGATGACGAACGGTTGGCCAAAAAAGGTAGAACCGACCTACAAACATTATTGGACAAAGCGAAATGAACTGTCACTCTACAAGAACTGCATACTCTGGGGTAACAGAGTTGTAATTCCAAAAAAACTACAAAACACTACATTGCGATACCTGCATGGAAACCACCCCGGAATATGTGGAACCAAAGCAGCAGCCAGATCTTATGCGTGGTGGCCGAACGTCGACGATGAAATAGAGAGGTTGATAAAAAACTGCAAGCAATGTATCCAAACTTTATCAGCACCGCCAAAGGCACCGATAGAAAGATGGACGCCGCCGAACAAACCCTGGAGACGTCTCCATATTGATTTCGCAGGGCCTATAAACGGACAAACCTTTCTTGTAATCGTAGATGCAGCCACCAAATGGTTAGAAGTAGCGAAGGTCGCTTCGACGAATACTTCAAACTCTATAAAAATTCTGAGACGCCTATTTGCAACATTTGGAATTCCCGAAACGGTGGTCTCGGATAACGGAACCGCTTTCTCCTCAAAGGAGATACAAGAATTCTACAATAGAAATGGAATTAAATTCATGCACATCGCGCCATATAACCCTCAAGCAAATGGGCAAGCTGAGAGAATGGTGCAAACGACCAAACGCTCGTTGAAGAAATTGACCGACTGTGACTGAGAAAAAAACATAGCTAGACTCCTTCGTAAGCAACACCTGACTCCGTCGACAACGACCGGGAAAAGCCCCGCAGAAGCAATGTTCGGAAGGCAGCTTCGAACGAGTCTAAACTTACTCAAACCTCAGGACGAAGAAAATGAAGACGGAGAGCAGCGAGAATACACTAACACGAATACAATAAACCGGAGAAGCATTCCTATCGGAGCGAGAGTACGTATGCGAAATTTCCGAATAGCTGGACCAAAATGGACACTAGCTACCGTGGAAGAAAGGCTAAGAAAACGAAACTACCTCGTCAAGGAAACGGAAACCGGTCTCATACACAAACGAGACATCGACCAGCTAGTAGAGCTGCCACCTCCTCTGGACGACTACATTGACACAACACCAGAAACGGAAGAATGGAGTAAAATTATCCTTGACGCGGATAACTTGACACCAAGAGGGGAAGGAAAACGCGACCAAGAAGAGCTCACCAAGAAAAGAAAACCAACAGAAAGACGCATACTCCCCAAACGATTATGTGTTGAGGGAAGCAGAAACCACTACCGGGATATTACCTTTGAACCCCGGTTAGAGAACCTGAACCTGAATCCTAAACCTGCCTAAGACCCGATGTGTCGCAACCCAGCGACGATCCGGGTCTGCAAGAGAGGCGAAAAAGACGATCCATCCAAAGGGGGGAGAGATGTCGTATCCCCGATCATAGCCTAATTACCGACCGGGATCCGTCGGTAATCTAGCGACCTACTAGGCCGCTGCCTGGCGGTCGCTCGACACCCAGTGATTCCCAGGCTTTATGCCCGACCAGTTGACCAGATATCTATATACCACATATCTGTAAAGCTTAGATAAAATATATAGTTATTCTGTAATATCAAACACTGTGCTTTATTCCCCCTGCCTACCTATCCAGTTTACCAGTATTTAACACAATCCCTACCAAAACCATCCCTACTATCCAGCCACCCCCTATTCCGGTCATACCTACTACCCAGCCACCCCGGATCCCAATCATCCCCACTTTCCACTGAACCCCTACCCCCTCCACCCGCCGTACATGGCCACTCCACATCCCCATCATCCCCACCCCCTAGCCGACCCCCACCAGAACCATCCCACACCACCCCAACACCCAGAACCCCCTCCCCATACCCCAACCACCTCACCAGAGTACCTCCACCAACCCCCCTTCCTCGAATCCTACCCCTAACCTCACCCGGGAGACCTCTACCACCACCCCAGCGACCCAGGACACCACCCCCGCGTCCGAACGTCGCCGCGACCCCCACAAGACCGTCCGAGAATGGAAGCTGACGTTCTCCGGCCAGGATGACGTCAGCGCCGAAGAATTCCTCCGTTGCGTAGAGGAGAACCGGCTAGGTTTGACCCTGACCGACCGAGATGTGCTCGGTGCGTTATCCTCAATGATGACAGGGATCGCGCGACAATGGGGAGATTGGTCGGAGTTCGCCAGGGCGTTCAGAGAGAGGTTTGGCGGTGAAAATTATGAGATCCGCGTCCGCGATGAAGCCCGCCGACGTACGCAAGGCCCGCACGAACGAAGTGCCGACTTTATAGTCTGCATGATCAGGATTATGTCGAGCCTTTCGAATAAATGGCCGCTCCAAGAGCAATTGGACATGGCCTACACTAATTTACACCCCCGATACTGATCGATGATAGCGAGGAACGAAATAGAGACGTTTAAGGACCTAGAGCAGGCCGGTAAAAGAGTAGAATCCGCCTGGGACTTAGACCGCTACTATATTCCCCCACCCCCGGTCGATAGCACTTTCCTACCGGAGTTTGCGTGCCAGGCACCGAAATCCACGGCAGCGATACCGATCCCGAGCCAACCTCAGACTATCAGGTATGAGGTAGTGCAGGCATCCGCGAACCCGACCACCGCTACGGCTGCCCGAGATAGGCCAGCACCAGAGTCAAGAGCGAGAACCAGGGGCGGGAGACCGAGTTCTCCTCCCCCAAACCGAAATCCCACATCCCATATCCCAGCCCTGATGACCCTACCCCCTCCCAACCAGACCCAAAGGACCCCAGCACCGCTGAATGACGCTCGAGGTCGATCTGCGGCTGCACCCACGCAACTAGCACCCCCAGATCCCCCTACCGGCTGCTTCAGGTACTACTCCCCGGGACATTTCGTTCGCGACTGCCCCCACCCCCCTAGCTACGTCGCCTGTTCCCGATGCCGAACGCCAGGAGTAGTTGACGCGAATTGCGGTCGTTGCCTAGGTACCGGTCCGGGAAACGCCAACAGAAATTAGTAGGTTGGGTCCCTACTTATTTCTCTGTGGTGAAAGGACCCTATTCCCCCCGAACCGTCTCGGCAAACGAGCCCCCAGCTCAAGAAGACTACCGCGATCCCCGCTACTATATCGACGTGGAAGTAGCCGGTCAACTCCTCCATGCGTTATTTGATCCCGGATCCAGCCGAACTTATATCGAAGGACCGGCGTTGAACCGGTACCGTGCCTTGCTACCTAGGCTAATTCCTCTCCCTCCGGGAGGCGTTATTTATCCCAACGGAGCCACAGACTCGGTAACCGGGGAGATGAAGATGCCTGTACGCATGGCAGGAGAACTTGCCGACTAATAGTCCGCGTCGCGCCGTCATTCGAGTACCAGTGCATCCTAGGGATAGATGCGCTGACGGCATTCGGTTTCCGCGTGGATTTCGGCCGCGGTACCTGGACCATACGGTCTGAAGGGGGTACCGACCGCTCGGAAGAGTCCTCTTCCCCCCCCCCCCCCCCCCCTCCCCCCCCCCCAGAGAGAGAGAGAGAGAGAGAGAGAGAGAGATAGAGAGCCACCGGAGGAGCGAGAGAGAGAACCCCCAAGATAGATAGATAGATAGATAGATATTTATTATTATATCCATGGCAATGTTGGATAACATACAATTTAACAAAATCATATTAAGAGAAATAAAGAAAACATGAGAGTTACTACAAACAGAATAAGATATAAAGAGCTAGTATGAGAAAAGTAAGGTGGATAGACCAGAGAAAATACATAGAAAAACTTAAAACTAAAAAGCTTAGTCTAAAAAACTTAAAACTAGGGGTACATAGGTGGAGTAAGATAGATAAGATAAATTAAAGCTAGAGAAACAAAGGAGAAGGAAAGAGCTGACCTAGGACGCGCGGGCAGATTCGGATTCGAGGAGAAACTACCGAAAACGAGAGCGGAAAATTGGGTACGAGCGGGCCGACCGGATATCAGCCTGGAGGGATTCCCAGAGATAAACGGCAGCGACAGAAAAGGACCTCCGATAGGCCTCGGTGGAGACGCGGGGGATGACAAAATCACCCCGATCGCGCCGGGAGGGACCTGGTGCGTTCGGCGCACTAGACGCGAAAAGAGCCCTCAGATAGGCGGGTTTACCGGAGCGGATGGTTGACACAAATAGGCAACCAAGAAAATACAGGCGACGGTCGCGCGCGGTGATCAGGCACAGCTCACGCCGAAAAGGAGTGATATGCTCGTCCCGGGCACAGCCACAGACAAAGCGTATACAGCAATTGAACAGCCGCTGCAACCGGACATCAAGGACGCCGGAGATGCCGTGATAGACAACCGAGCAGTAATCTAGCAGCGGAAAAATAAGAGCAGTGACCAGTAACCAGCGTAGGTCGGCAGAAAGCAGACGCCGCGACATCGACAGCTGCCGCAACGCAGAGTGAACGCGATTGGAAACCGCGTTAACCTGAGGTGCCCACGAGAGCTTATTATCTAGCAGGAGCCCCAGGTCACGAACAGTCCGAGAATACGGGATGCTGACACCATCGAGTATGACCGAGGGAAGAGTGATGGCGCTGAGCCGCGTGACGAAAGGGGGGCTCCCCAAGATGATTGCCTGAGTTTTAGCGGGGTTGAGGCGCAGACAGTTGTCGCGGGACCAGGTGTGGACCGCAGCTATGTCGAGGTTTAGTCTACTGGTGGCCGCAGGAACCTCACCAGCGGGACACTGGAGATATATCTGCAGGTCGTCGGCGTAGAGCAGGTGTTCAGCATGACAAAGGACAGAAGATAGGTCGTTCATGAAGACTAGGAAAAGGAGTGGACCCAGGACAGAGCCCTGGGGGACGCCTTGGTCTAGTGAAACCCAAGAGGAGAGATCCCCAGAGGGCCCAACGACGGCCTGCGAGCGACCCTGCAAATAGCTGGCTATCCAGGACAGAACATGCTGGGAAATGCCGAGGGCAAGTAGCTTAGACAATAGAAGAGAGTGCGGGATGGAATCGAAAGCCTTGCTAAAGTCAAACAAGACAAGGATAGTGACCAAGCGATTATCTATGCCACGACGGACATCCTCCGTGAGTTTGAGCAAGGCGGTTTGAGTGATCATGCCCCAGCGGAAACCAGACTGACAAGAATCGAGCAGGGATCTATCTTCGAGGAAGGCCATCAGCTGTACGAGCACGATGCGCTCGAGAACCTTGGACAGAAGTGGAAGGTTGGAAATGGGCCGCATTTGCTCATGAGAGGTTGGTGATTTGACCTTTGCTAGCGGGACAACTCGAGCTCTTTTCCACAGGGCGGGGAAAACACCGGAGCTGAGCGAGTGGTTGAAGAGGAGCAGAAGATATGGAAAGATGGCTGGCAGAGCTTCCTTAATGTTACGCAGAGAAAGGTCGTCAACCCCGCGTGATTGCGACGAAAAATGAGCAACGGCGTCAAGGAGCGCGCGCGAGATGATATCGCGAAAGTAGAAGAGAGAATCATCGTAAACAGGCGGTGGTAGGTCATGGAAGAAATCAGCAACCTCCTGAACGGAGGTAGGGCGGCGGGAGACCATGGCAAAATGCCTATTGAGGTCATCAATGGAGAAGCCAGCGCAGTCAGTGCGCTGGGAGCGAGCGAGTCCGAGGGAGCGTAGTTCGTTCCATAGGGCATGGGCGCTAGGGGCGCTGGAAAGGCGGTTGGCATAAAAAGCGGAGCGGGCATCAGAGATGAGCCTATGGAGAGTGTCCCGGGCGACACGAAAACGTAAGAGCGCCGGAAGAGAACGGGACCGTTTATAACGCCGATACAGCGCGTCCCTGTCCCGCAACTGAGCGCGAAGAGCGGGCGTAACCCACGGCGAGCAAGCGCGTTTAGGGGTGAAGGTGCGGAAAGGAGCGAGGGCGTTTAAATCAGCGTGAAGGTTATCCTGCATGCACTGCACCATGCCGTCGACCGAAGAATGAGACGAGTGAGAAAAATGGAGCGGTTCCCAGGAAGAGCGATCGAGCAGACGTACGAACTCATCCTGCGAAAAAGCAGCGTAGGATCGCGCGGTGATAGAGCGAGTATGCACGGGAGCGGGCAAAGCGATACTGAGGAAAATCAGATCGTGCCCGGCGATAAAAGGAACCTGGGTCTGACCGTGGTCCAGGACGAGGTCGGCGTCACTGACTAGGCATAAATCGAGTAGCGAGTCCGAGGTGAGAGTGTGATGCGTGGGCGCGAAAGGTACCATATAAAGGGCACGCGTGAAGCAGAAGTCACGCACATGCTCGGCCTCGTAAGAGCTGCAAAGCTGATTTGCATTAAAATCCCCCAGAATGAGAGAGAGAGGATAGTCGCAGGAGAGCCGGTCGTAATCGCTTTCGAAATTGGCGAGGTTAGCGACCTTGGGCGGACGGTAAACCACCGATACTAAGAAAGGCGGGGAATTACGCATCCGGACCTCCGAAATCAGGTATTCAGGAGCGGCCGCGTAGAGAGACGGAGAGGCTGCGAGGATTGTGGCACGCAGGGAGTCAGCGAGATACAAAGCCACACCGCCACCACCCTTACCGACACGGTCATTGCGCAGCAGGGAAAAACCCGGCAAAGAGACTGAGGAGTCGGATACCTCAGGAGTGAGCCAAGACTCACTAACGGCTACGATGTGGAAACGAGAGCCAACCAGGTTTAAGCGCAGGTAGTCCAGATGGCCACAAATAGAAGTTGCGTTGAGATGGCAGACATGCAAAGAGGCGTGCGGAGGGCCAAAAACAGGAGGCGCAGCGAGCGGAGACGGGGGAGCAGGAGGTCCGGGGAAACGGCGTCAATCAGACGAGGGTGAAGACAGCACCAACGGCAGATCGGTAGAACGCGGTCCGGTAGTACGAGCGAAGGGGCCGGGAGAGGGCGGCCGGGGCGGAGAAGACACACGGGTAGGAGAGCGAGAGTTCGCATTATCCAATTCAGGACCGCGTAAGCCACCGCGAGAACTTGCGTAGCGGGTAGACCGGGAACCAGGGCGGGACCGAAAGGAACGGGGAGCACCAGAGCCACGAGCACCAGGGCGCGAGAGAGACGGACCAGGCAAGGAGGAGAAATCGAAGAAAGATCGTGATGCGACAGACGGGGACTCAGCTTCCAGGACCTCGAGGTCCTCCGCAGAACGAATTCGAAGCGTGCGCGCGCCATCAGCCTTTTTTAATAGAACAATGCAGTCGCTGTGCCAAACATACTTAAAGTCTCTAGCTTTGGCGAAGGTTTTAGTAGCCAGCAACAGTTTATGAAAATCTGCAGGAAGGGCCTGATTAACGTTAATAGAGAAAACAGGACCGGAGGGTGGAGGAGCTAGACTTGACGTGCGAAGGTGACCGAGCCTCTTCTTAGCCGCGATAAAGCGCTGACATAGGTCAGACGAACGCAGTTCGCCGATGATAGGCAGCGGGACATCCTTTTTGCGGGCCCGGGAACGAGGTATTAAAAAACGCGAAGACACGATGTCACTGGCGTCGAGAGTAAGGCCGGTTGCAGCAGCTACCTGCATGACGACGAGGCGGGTGTTGTCAGACGATGCACAAGGGGCACCGGAGACTATGACCTGGGACTCGCATAGACGAGCAGAAGTGCGTCGAAGCTCCGATTGGCCTACCGCGTGCGTACGCAAGAGTCCGGCAACGGTAGAACGGAGCTGAGTAAGCTCATCGGCAAGATTAAGCTGCTCAAGGCCGGCGATTCGGGCAGAGTTAGACTCTATCTGAGCCTGCATTGGCGGCAGACATTCTAAGCGGCGCTCAAGGGCATCGAACCTACGGTTAAGCAGCTGCTCTAGAGATGAGGACGGAGAAACATTGCTAAGTTGCACGGCGGAAGCACCGGATGCAGATGCAGGTGTGGGTTGAGAGATGGACGAAGGTGGCACACCACGGCTAGCATATTGACGCGCAGTATCACGGCAGCACCGAAAAGCTCCGGGTTGAGAGGCCCTTGTCTTAAGGCACCCAGGATGGAAAAAGGAGCTACACCCCACACAATTCACAGATTCGGTGGCAATGGTTTTGCCGCACCTACAGCAGGTAGGAGCCATATGTATGTGTGTGTATTACCGACTAGCCGACGGAGTAAAGATTCGCAGAGATCCTGAGAGATGTCGCCACGTACGCAATCAGCCTATAGCAGCAGGAGGTCGATAGATCGATGGAGAGCAGCTATCCGTGACGTAATCAGTCCAGGCATGCGCACAGGTAGGCGATCCGGGCAGACTCGTTGACAGGAGAGGTTATGTTTGTCCCACAGTGACCACGGAAAAACCGGGAGAAGAGCCCCCACAGAAGAAAGCCAAGGAAAAACAGCAGGCAGGAGAGAGCTTGCATAAGAGCGCATTCAATAAAGTCTGCAAGAAAACGCCCGAAGGCAAAAAAAAATAGCAGAAAAAGACCGGAGAAGTAGGAGCGAAAGACAGTGTGTGATAGCGTACTTACAGAGAGAGAGAGAGAGCCCCAGAGAGAGAGAGAGATTCCCCACCCCCAGAACAAGCCTGCGCCGCACTATCCGAGCTCACCAGCTCCGAACAGTTCCGCCTGGACGCCTTAATACACCGGATCGTACCCCCTCACAATTCTCACCCCGGAACTACGAACCTCGCTACCCACCGCATCAATGTGCAGGGCCATCCCCCAATTAAGCAACGGTACTACCAGGTCTCCCCGAAAGTACGCGAGTACATGTACGAGGAGGTAGATACCATGCTGGCTGGTGGCATAATTGTGCCGTCGTATAGCGAGTGGTCGAGTCCCATCGTGATGATTCGAAAACCGTCCGGAAAATACCGCTTTTGCCTTGACTTTTGAGCAGTCAACGGGGTCGCGAAGAAAGATGCTTATCCCCTCCCGCACATGAACAGCATTCTCGATAAGCTGCGCGAGGCGAAACACATCACAACTCTCGACCTGAGCCAGGCGTATTTTCAAATTCCCCTAGAGAGAGAGAGTCGCGAAATAACTGCATTCACCGTCCCGGGACGCGGTCTGTTTCAATTCACGCGAATGCCGTACGGCCTATCAGGCGCTCCCGCCACTTTCCAGCGCTTGATGGATCGCTTGATTGGACCCGAGATGGAACCCTACGTATTTGTGTATCTCGATGACGTAATCATCGTGAACCAGACGTTCGAGGACCACCTTCAGTGGCTCGAACGGGTTCTACGCAAGATCACCGACGCCAGGCTCACTATCAATCCAGATAAGTGCGAGTTCTGCCGTTCGGAGGTCAAATACCTGGGCTTCCGAGTGAACCACGACGGACTACAAGCGGACCCCGAGAAAGTAGAAGCGATTGCGCAATACCCGGTGCCGCGCACGGTTAAGCAGGTTCGCCGTTTTCTCGGTATGGCTTCTTGGTACCGACGCTTCATAGATGACTTTGCCACGAAGGCTGAGCCTCTGAACCGTCTGCTCAAGAAGAACCGCCGCTGGCAGTGGGACGCCGAGCAGCAACAGGCTTTCGAAACCCTAAAGCTCGCTCTGGTCTCCCCACCCACCCTCGTCTGCCCGGACTTTGAACTACCCTTCATAGTTCAGACTGACGCGAGCGATTACGGCATAGGTGCAGTCCTCACACAGATGACGCTGCAAGGCGTGGAACACGTAATAGCCTATGCTAGCTGATCCCTCACGGAAGCGGAGAGAAAATATACGGTTACCGAACGCGAATGCCTCGCTGTTCTGTGGTCCGTCCGTAAATTCCAGCCATACCTCGAAGGTTATCATTTCACGGTGATCTCCGATCACAATAGCCTGCAGTGGCTACATAACCTTCACAACCCCTCGGGTCGCCTCGCGAGATGGGCGTTGGAGCTCCTGGAGTACGATTTCAAAATCAGACACCGCAAGGGCGCATTTCACCATGTTCCCGACGTACTATCCCGAATCCCCGAACCAACCCCCCTTCCCGTAGCGACGGTAGAGGAAACCCGCGACGAATGGTATCAACAGCGTGTGATAGCCGTACAGACGACGCCAGTACAGTTCCCGGATTGGAAAGTGGAAGAAGGCAGACTGTACCACCACCGCGTTGATCCCCTCGCCGACCCCCTCTTCCCGGACTTAGACCCTTGGAAGTTAGTCCTGCCGAGAGCGAAGCGCCTCGCAGCCCTAACTGAGGCTCACTCAATCCCTACGGCTGGCCATCTTGGAGTTGAGAAGACGTATGCTCGTATCGCTCTCCTCTACTACTGGCCAGGGATATACCGAGACGTAGCTCAATATATTCGCACCTGCGAAGCGTGCCAGCGCTGCAAGGTAGACCAAGCCGGACCACAAGGTCTGATGGGTCGCCGAGTCACCGAGGCACCCTTTGTAGCCGTAGCTGCCGATATTATGGGTCCATTTCCGCCGAGCCGACAAGGCTTCGCGTACGTCTTGGTTATCCAAGACCTGTTCACCAAGTGGGTAGAGTGCGTACCTCTACGCAAGGCTAACGGCGCTACCATCCTCAAGGCGCTAGAAGAACTGGTCTTCTACCGCTGGGGAGTTCCGGAGGTCCTGTTGACCGACAATGGCACAGAGTTCGTCAACAAGGTCATAACCTCCGCGTATGCCGACCTTGGCGTATACCATACGACTATTCCCCCCTACCACGCACAGGCAAACCCGGTCGAGCGCGTGAACCGCGTGATTAAGACAATGATCAAGACCTTCCTGGAAGGTAATCATCACGAATGGGACCGGCACCTAGCCGAATTCCGGTTTGCAGTTAATTCTGCCGTTCACAGCTCCACCAAAGTCTCACCGGCCTTCCTAAACTTCGGGAGAGAGCTTCGGCCCCCGAAGACGGTCTGCCGAGAGGAGGAAGGCCCACCGGTGATACAGCTACAGAACCCAGAGGAGTGGGAAAGCCGCGTACGAAGGCCTGACGCGCTGAGGGATCTGGTCACCCAGAACCTGGAGGACGCTAACGCGCCTAAAAAGCTATTACTAAAACA
Source organism: Tenthredo mesomela (assembly GCA_943736025.1). Lineage (NCBI taxonomy): Eukaryota > Metazoa > Arthropoda > Insecta > Hymenoptera > Tenthredinidae > Tenthredo > Tenthredo mesomela. The sequence continues at coordinate 23,058,810 of OX031014.1, read as the reverse complement.
CCTGATTCTGATGGTAAAATATGAGGCTGCGGGTGGTGAACTGCTGAAATTTCATATTGTACAGTGTGACTATTAGGGTGTGTCAGATTGACTTTATTTTTTTAATTTTCATGGTGCTACCTTTTAAGTCACTAGGTCTTATCAAGACGAAGACATCCCGCATAGTAAAACTTTTTTCCATCAAGTCAAAGTGGTTCCGAAACTTTTTTTTTGTTTTCTATTTATTCAACACACACAAAAATTCATTTTCGGGGCAATCCACCTAGTTCGGTAGTTATTCGATATTTGAGCAGATCCACGTCACTTCACTCAAAAAAAAACCACAGTTTGACGCATAGACCTGTTGTCAAACACATACACACACAAGACCTAACACCAGTCGTGACTAAGTCTAGAGAACGTTGGTTTGTGAATCTAACACAAACATCGATCCCTGAAGACGTTATAGGCCTCTTGGATAACATACAGACACGCTACTAGTGTGCGTGAGAGCTGTGTACACACACGGCCGACAGCGCCGCCTAACGTGGACGTCTGACAAAACTTGGACGTCAATGTTATGCATGTATACGCCACACAAGCTTAGTTTGCTTTGTCTGTATGTTATCCAAGAGGCGTATTGAAACTGTATCATTGAGTCCAAAATTTTCTCCATTAAGGGGGTATCCACACCTTTAAATGGGTTAACATTCTGAGAAAGAGATTGATATTTTACAGCGAATTTGAGAGTCTGATCAAATCCGAAAAAATCATGAAGTTTGGGGAGGGTTTGACCCTCATTATCCATATATAACATTGGATATTACTTTGAGTCTAATAGTAGTTACGGTTAATATAGAAAAATACAAAATTGGTCGGTTGTCGTAGAGAATCAGTAGTATCGTTGGACCAATTCTGGAGTTTTTGGTCCTCAATTGTTCAGAAGATATGCCTCTATCAGATGAACATGCAACTTTTTAATATCGTCAAAATTGCCAGACTTATTCAGTTTTTACTGAGATTTTTCTAATTTTTCAATTTTTCATCTCTACTTTTTGTATTATCTCAATCAAAAATGGTGATATTAAAAAGTTGTATGTTCATCTGATAGAGGCCTTGATTCTCAAAATTTGAAGACCAAAAACTCCAGAATCGGTTCAACGATGCTCCTGATTCTTTACGACAGCCGGTCAAAATATTCATTCTCCAGAAATCAACTTTTAAACTTTTTATTTGTTTATTTTATTTTTATTTTCTACTTTTCCCATAGGAGAAAATGTAGCTACAGAAAATCAAGTTCTAAGATTCTGCTTATGATTGATATACTGGATCCGCAGCTGCTCTCGTATCGATGTGTTATGAGTCGAGTCTAGACACATGTGCCAGGCGTAGGCTTGTAGTGAGTTTTGACCTGTTCTGTCCAACAGCAGTGTCCGATAGGTGTCCAGTAAGGCTGCTAGAAAAAGAATGAATTGCGTCAGGAAAAATCTGATCAAAATTTTTCGAAACATAAAAATCCTTCAGAATTCTTAAGGGGAGACTTCAGTGAAATTTTTGGCAAAAACAGGTTTTTTAATTCTTACAACTTTGAAAAGACGTGTATGAAACAATCTTTTTGTGACACATGCATGATTTCTGCGTTTTTTTACCTAAAAATAAGGCCAAAAGTAGCCGTTTATCGACCGCTTGAAAAGAGCGGGCAATAAGCGGGCAATAATGGATTCTTTATTGCCCGCTTCTTCAATAAGCGGGCAATAATGGTTTCATATATATATATTAGGGTGTTTCAAATTTTGGCAATGTCTTTTTATTTCCCCTCGTACCATTGGAAAAGTTGAGTCAGGAGGTTAAAATAATGGAACCATCAATGTGCCCCCCGTCGACTGATTCCTCACGCGGCTCATCGGGAAAAACTTTTTTCCATAAGAATAACGCGTAAAATTTGTTTCCTCCAAGTAAATTGAATATTGCATAATACATTCTTACATAAAATTGATATTATCAATATGGGAAAGTGGTAAAGTAATCAGAAATGCGATTCTGTTGTAACTTGTTGAAATGAGCTATTTAAATAGGAAGGAAAAGTCTGAAAAAATGTATACCTCTGCAAAAATATGAATAATACTGGTATTCTATGATAAAAATGTTCATGTTTTTTTTTGCAATTTCGCAATTTCAGTATTCAAATTTTATGAAATTTTATGAAATTTTATAAGTTCTTATAAGTTTTTATACATTTTCAAGAAATTTTATGAAATTTCATAAAATTACATAAAATTAGAATCGCGTACAAAAAGTATTGCTTTTATGAAATTTTATAAAATCTCATATAATTTTAAGAAATTTTGTGAAATTTTACAAAAACTTGAGAAATTTCATATAATTTTATAAATAAGAATCGAGTGCAGACAGTATTGCTTTCAAGAAATTTCATAAGTTTTTATGAAATTTTATAAGTTCTTATAAGTTTTTATACATTTTTAAGAAATTTTATCAAATTTCATAAAATAACATAAAATTAGAATCGCGTACAATAGTACATTATGTCACTAGGCCGATTAAGTATTTTCCGACGAATTTGAGTTTATAATCCGAGCCGAAGGCGAGGATTATGATGAAATTCGTCAGAAAATACTTTTTCGGCCGTATGGCATACAGAATTTTATGTGTCTAGGCCAAAAACCGCGTTTAAACCGAGCGAAGCGAGGTTAAAATCGCGGTTTTACGGCCTATGACACATAAAAAGTATTGCTTTTGTGAAATTTTATAAAATCTCATATAATTTTACAAAATTTTGGGAATTTTTATAAAAACTTGAGAAATTACATATAATTTTATAAATTAGAATCGAATGCAGACAGTATTGCTTTCATGAAACTTTATAAGTTTTCATAAAATTTTATAAGTTCTTATAAGTTTTTATACATTTTCGAAAAATTTTATCAAATTTTGCGAATAAATTTTTTTCCGGGGCAGTACGAATATACAATAAGGTTTTGTAAAATTTGATCGAATTTCATTTGTGTGAAATATATTTTCGGAATAATGAAATTAAATTCTGTGAAATTCGTATATTTCTATGGAGATGTGATTACACTTCGTTTATTTCTATGTACGAATTTCACAGAATTTAATTTCATTATTCCGAAAATATATTTCATAGAAATGAAATTCGATCAAATTTTACAAAATCTTATTATATATTCGTACTGCCCCGGATTTCTATATACGAATTTCACAGAATTCAATTTCATTATTCCGAAAATATGGATACATTTTCATGAAATTTCGTATAATTTGATAAAATCACTTTTCGAAAGAGAGTTCATTTCTACATAACTAAAATTTTGAAAGAATCAACTTCAAATATTGTATGTTTCATGATTTTCATTCAGTATATCCATTATTTGAATGTACAACTGGAGATATGATACAATTTAATACAATTTCATTACAGTTCACCAGGCCATTTTTAGTATGAATTTTTATTCATAAAATGACCTGGTCAAATTTCATGAGATTTTATAAAATTTTATGAGGCCATTTTCAGTCTAAAATTTTAAAATGTTATGAAATTTTATATCGAAAATAATTTGTTAGAATTTTATGAAATTTCATAGAGTTTCACAAAAGTTCACAAAATCTTATGAAATTTCATCAGGCCATTTTCAGCAGGAAATTTTATGAAATTTTAATAAATCCTATACCCGGGAAAAAATTTGTTGGAATTTTATGAAATTTCATGAAGTTTCATAAAAGTTCACAAAATTTTATGAAATTTCATCAGGCCATTTTCAGCATAAAATTTCATGAAATTTCAATACTGAAATTTCATGAAAGTTTATAAAATTTTATGAAACTTCATGAAAATTTTTTTTCCCGTGCGGATCTGGCCAGATCTGATCAGATGTGATCTGTTTTTTCGTTGTGTTATATCTGGTAAGATCTGATTATGTCTGACCAGATCTCGTCAGATAGAGACAATTTAAAGATCTGGCCAGATCTTATTATATATGGCCAGATCTAATTATATATGGCCAGATCTAATTTGTTTTTCCCGGGTTGTCCAATTGGACAGACCCTAGGCCTGCCACGATTGGTTACATAAATTCGGAGACAGGCGGGACACTTTTACACGGAAAGTCGCCCTGCTTGTGGAGAAATACCCATATAGAGCAGGAGCCAACGCACCAATTTTGTGTCAAATCTTATTCACTCAGAGACCCTAGGATTTCTATAGGATACGTCCTTCTGATATGGAAAAGTCATTTCTTACGCCTGAAGGGTGGGGCAACCCATAATTGGACATGACATATTTTATTCATCTCGAAACTTGTCTGGTAGTTCGTTTTTTATCAATTATAAATGAAAAAACAATTCTTACGCCTGGCAAAAGGGGCTAAGATTTTCTTACAAGCAGTAAACTTGTAGGTTTGGAGGGGTGTATCATCAAATGTTATTCAGCTAAAAATTCATATTGACGGAAAGTCTAAGAGATAAATAGTGGAAAAATGTTATTCTTACGCACCGCAAGTGGGGCGATCCGTTTCTTACACTCGTTCGAAAGTCGAAATCGTAAGCGACCTGCGACGTTATTTCGCTGCAGCGCACGCTCATCGAGTTCGCATCGTAATAAGTTCAATGATTTTATTATATTTCAAAATATTTTCATCTATGACTGTAATATGGGGCTTTCCACGCCTGCAACCTAACCTACTATCGAAATTGACATTTTCAATTTGGCCTTCATTCTTTTATCTTCTTGTACTCTGTGAAAAAAAGCTCCATAAATAATTTCGAATTTTTTTTATCAAGCCGTTCAAAAAATGAGATTTCTCCAAATTTTAGGTGCTTTACTTTTGAATGCTTATAACTTTTCGAAAAATGCATCGATTCGAATGTTTTTTTTTTTTTTTTTCGAATTGGGTATTTTTCAATGAATTTTCCAAAAATTTGATGCAAAAAAAAGTCATTCACTAGATGTTTTCAATTCTCAGATCAAAATCTGTATTTGAAAGCTGTTTATATCCTTCGATATTTTTTAAAAAATTCAGAGAAAAACTACTCTCTATTTCACAAATTCTAAGCCTGGTCCCATCGTGATAAAACGATTCTTGCTATTTTTCAGAATTAAAAAGAATAAAAATTGATGGATACAAATGGTTTTCAAAATCAGATTTCGATCTATTAATTGAACACATCTAGTGAATGATTTTTTAATTTCTCGCATCAAATTTTCGCGAAATTCATTAAAAAATATACAATTTGAAAAAAAAAAAAAAACCGTTCAAATTGATGCATATTTGGAAAAGTTTTCAGCATTCAAAAGTAAAACACCTAAAATTTTGAGAAATCTCATCTTTTGAACATCTTGATGGAAAAATTCGAAATTATTCATAGAGCTCTCTTTCACAGAGCACAAGAAGATAAAAACATCAAGGCCAAATTAAAAATGTCAATTTCGATGAAAGGTTGGGTTGGCGTGGAAAGCCATATAGTATACAGTCATAGGTGACAATATTTTGGAATGTAATAAAATCATTGAACTCATTACAATGCGAACTCGATGAGCGTGCGCTGCAGCGAAAGGCGTCGCAGGTCGCTTACGATTTCGACTTTCGGACGAGTGTAAGAAACGGATTGCCCCTCTTGCAGGGCGTAAGAATAACATTTCTTCATTATTTACCTCTTAAACTTTTCGTAAATATAAATTTTCAGCTGAATAAGATTTGACAATACACCCCTCTAAACTTACATTGTTTATTGCTTGTAAGAAAATATTAGCCCCTTCTGCCAGGCGTAAGAAGTGTTTTTTCATTTATAATTGATAAAAAACTAACTACCAGACAAGTTTCGAGATGAATAAAATATGACAAACACATTGCCTGAACCTGCATGTTTATTATAACATTGTGCAACAAAGCCCCACCGGACGACCTCGGCACTATCATTTGCATTTCTTACTCGGTCCAAATAACTGATTCTATGAATATCACAGTGAATAAGATTTGACATGAAAATGTTCACGGGCTCCCGCTCTACTAAATTTTCGGACGCCAATTTATTTGCAGGTGAGTGAGTTCGTTCCTCGTTTTTACACCCTGAAGTAACCGGGGTTTTAAGAGACGGGTGGTCACAGTGAATTGGTATATTTTTATTAATAACGTTTGATTTGTGGTAAAACCACCTATATATATATTAGGGTGGCGCAAAAAAACCGACTATTTTTTTTTTTTTTTGAGTCTCGGGTGAAAAAATGTTAGTTTTTGATGTTTTAAGAGCCCTCTCCAAAGGACAGCTAAAAAAAAAATTTTTAAGAGGTCGCTCCAAATTTTTTTAAATTTCAAAAATCGTCAAAAATCGATTTTTTTTTTTTTTTTAATTTTTTTTCTCGTTACGGTATAATTTTACAGTCAAAAAAAAAATAAGTTTCTGAAAGTTTCAGTTCAAAATTTGAATTTTGAAAGGTCGCTCATAATTTTTTAATAATTAAATAATTAAAAAATCTAAAGTATGCACTGATAAATTAAAAAAAATTATGAGCGACCTTTCAAAATTTAAATTTTGAACTGAAACTTTCAGAAACTTATTTTTTTTTGGTCTGTAAAATTATACCGTAACGAGAAAAAAAAATTAAAATTCGAATTAGAAAAAAAAAATTCGATTTTTGACGATTTTTGACGATTTTTGAAATTTAAAAAAATTTGGAGCGACCTCTTGAAATTTTTTTTTTGAGCTGTCCTTTGGAGAGGGCTCTTAAAACATCAAAAACTAACATTTTTTCACTCGAGACTCAAAAAAAAAAAATAGTCGGTTTTTTTGCGCCACCCTAATATATATATGAGTTATAAATTGTAAGATTAAATGATGGGTGAGTGAATTTGTAATGCGAGCTAAATTATATGCGACTGCTCTGATTGACAATTTACTTGCAAGTGCGATTGTCAATATTCGCTACTGATGAGCTGAAGATGAGCTGAATCGTTAGGTCATCTTTTCCTTTGTCCCGGGCACGGGCGCGTTCATGCAGGTGCAGTTTTATGGGAGCATAGGTAGGGATGGACTTCTTGGAATGTAAGGGTGAGACTTCCTCTGATTAGAGGTGGTGAGACTGGATGCATGCAGGATGTTATGTCGTGCGTGTTGAGAGTGGGAGAGCATAGAGGAGTATGGAATAGGGTGGAATACGTAACATTTGCATGACCGTTTTTCGGATTAAGTCCGTAATTTTTGAGTTACAACGCAATTTTTGACTATTTCAGCGCTATCCAGGATGTACCACGAGGAGGTAAAGTCTTAACATCCCATGTGCAAACGTGTGTGTGTGTAATGTGTGCGTATGAGGGTGTGCGTATGTGTGTGTGTCGGCCCTCGCGTGTTGGCCCTCGAGAGTGGCGGGAAGCTGGCGCGCTTCGCTCACCCCGCGAGTCTCCGCGGGCTACTTCACGCACAATCGGCGTGTTGCTCATCACTGGTGTACGGCAATTGATTCAACAATGCCTGATTTTTTTTAATTTTTTTCCAAAGCCTGATTTGATTTGATAACTTTTTATCCTGATTTGATTTGATTCAACAATGCCTGATTTCTTTTAATTTTTTTCCAAAGCCTGATTTGATTTGATAACTTTTTAGCCTGATTTGATTTGATAACTTTTTATCTATTGAGATTACGAGAAAACTATATCAGAGCTTTTTTGTAGGAAATTTAATTTCAAAAAAAAAAAACAACAACAAAAAAAACGTTCTACGTGTTATTTATATGGGAAAACGGAAAATCGTTGAGCGTCTCATAGAGTTGAGATATCGAGCTGCGCTTTTAGGAGAATTTGTTCTATACCTGAAAGAAACTTTTGAGATGATAAGACTTGAAAAAAAAATAAAAAAATGTTTTTTTTTTGGACCACCCTAATATACAGGGTGTAAATCTTAACTCTGTACATACTTATAGGGTGTGTAGGGGGTGCCAATACAAGCATTTTGAGGTATGACACCCTAGGTCGGAAACTCATCTTAACGGCTGTGGAGGGTTTCGAAGGTTCTAGTACCGCGCGCTTTTCGTAGTGTAATGAATAAGATGTAATTATTTTTGACCCAACATTTTATTCAGCCGTAGACAACAGTACAAATGATCTTGTGTGGAATCAACAAAACGATAAACTTGGCAATAAAAAAATAGCAAAACAATTTCCGGTGCTTACAAACAGATTTTGAAAAAGTTATGGAAAACTATTGGGGTTTGGCACACTTGGGCTTTTCGTTTTCCATAACTTTTTCAAATTCTGTTTAAAAGCACCGGAAATTGTTTCGTTATTTTTTCATTTCTAAGTTTATCGTTTTGTTCATTTCACGCAAGAACATTTGTACTGTTGTCTACGGCTGAATAAAATCTTGGGTCGAAAGTGAACACATCTGATTCATTAAACTACGATCAAGCGTGCACGGTACCATATCCTTCAAAGCCCTCCACAGTGGTTAGGATGAGTTTCCGACCATGGGTGTCATACCTCAAAATGCTTGTATTGGCACCCCCTACACACCCTATAAGTATGTACAGAGTTAAGATTTACACCCTGTATATATAATATATATGGGGAGTTCCATATGAAATGTACAATTGGTTGTCCACACCCCTTTCGATTTGTCTCAAACTTAGTCAAGTTGAGTAATGGGTTGAAAAAAACATTCCTCTAAATAATGAAAATTCTACCTTTTACAGGTCGCGAGTAACACCGATTCACAAATCTTGAATTATTTTTTTCAAATCGCTGTAGCTCCCAAACTACATGTCCGCGCCTAAAAATCAAGTGGGTCAAAAGTTTTGTAATTTGATGTACTTTTCGATGTTGCCGCGAGACAAAGTCGATTTTCAGTTAATGGTGAAAAAAATGCGAAAAACGCGATATTGATCTCGTTCCCCAAACTTTTTTGGGGTCCAACTTTCATCATAAAATGCGGCTATTTTTCCCGCAAATTTTCGTGTAAAGAAAAGTCACGGGACTCAGCTGGTTAAAGAGATATAAGGGAATTTCTAGGAAAAACTGACCGGATTTTGACGTTTTCTGAATTTGAATTTTTCAAAACTCCCGAAACTTTTTTTTAATGTGAAATAGACGTAAAAAGAGCCAACACTATCGGCTTTTTTTACATCTTTTTCACGTAAAAAAAAATTTTAACAGTTTTGAAAAATTTCAAGTCAGAAAATGTCCAAATCCGGTCGGTTTTTCCTGGAATTTCCCTTATATCTCTTTAACCAGTTGAGTCCCGTGACTTTTCTTTACACGAAAATTTTCGGGAAAAATAGCCGCTTTTTATGATGAAAAATGGACCCCATAAAAGTTTGGGGAACGAGATAAATATCGCGTTTTTCGCGTTTTTTTCACCATTTACTGAAAATCGACTTCATCTCGCGGCAACATCGAAAAGTACATCAAATTACAAAACTTTTGACCTACTTGATTTTTAGGCGCGGACATGTAGTTTTGGAGCTACAGCGATTTGAAGAATATAATTCAAAATTTGTGATTCGGTGTTACTCGCGACCTGTAAAAGGTAGAATTTTCATTATTTAGAGGAATTTTTTTTTCAACCCATTATTCAACTTGACTAGGTTTGAGACAAATCGAAAGGGGTGTGGACAACCAATTGTACATTTCATATGGAACTCCCCATATATCTCTCTATATTTTAAAGATATATCGCCGCCGCCGCGCCGCAGCCGTGTCAGACATTTTTTTCAACCTAACCTTACCTGATCTAACCTTACCTGACGTAACCTTACCTGACCTGACCTTACCTGACTTAACCTGACCTGACCTAACCTAACCTGACCTTTGAGGTGAGGTTAGGTTAGGTCAGGTCAGGTTGGCGAAATCGCCATCTGTGTGTGCCTGGACATCAAGAATGCCTTCAACTCGGCCAGCTGGCCTAGAATAATCCAGGCTCTCGAGAGAAAGCACGTACTGCACTACCTAAAAACACTGATAGCGGACTATCTGACAGACCGAAAGATCACCTACAACACTAAAGAAGGCACCATCAGCAGGAAGGTCACCAGGGGCGGCGTACCCCAGGGGTCAGTACTGGGCCCAATCCTATGGAACATCATGTAAGACCAAATCTTCGGAGCCGAGCTGCCGGCGGGGGCAAGCGTGACGTGCTTTGCGGACGACACGGCCATCATAGCAACGGCAAAATCCACCCGAGTTGCGGGATTCACAGCGAGACAAGCAACACATCCGATAGTGCAGTGGATAGAGAGCAGAGACCTGAAGGTGGCCGAAAACAAGACGGAGGCAGTAGTATTTACTACTAGAACAACCAAAAATATCCGCACCCCCCAGGTCGTGGTCAAGGGACACAAGGTCCAGTGCAAGACCCAACTTAAATACCTGGGCGTGATCCTGGACAGGAGACTAACATACACGCCGCACGTAGGCGAGATCACAGAAAAGGCACTACGGGTAGCGAACACCCTAGGCCGACTTATGCCAAACGTAGGAGGACCTATGCCGCCGAGGAGGAAACTACTGTCCAGAGTAGCCAACAGCATCGCCCTATACGCGTGCACCAGTGTGGTCAGAAGCGCTTAATAAGAAGATCAACCAACACAGAATAAACACAGTGCGGATAATGGGGGCACTGAGAATAGCATCGGCGTACCGCACAACATCGACGGCAGCCGCGGGGGTCATAGCCAGCACCCCGCCACTGGACATCGTACCGAGAAACAGAGAGCAGCAATACAGGCGAATGAAGGAAACGGACGACACCCAGAGAAACGAACCAACCAGAGTACGTAACAAGATTAAGGCACGAATAAAAAAGGACGCGGAGCGCCAAACGTTCAACGACTGGCAAACCAGGTGGGAGGAAGAATCCACAGGGGCGTGGACACGAAAGCTGATTCCGAGCATAAAGACGTGGATAGAAAGGAAACATGGGCACATCAATTACCACCTCACTCAGCTCCTGACTGGGCACGGGGCGTTTCAGAAATATCTACACAGGTTCGGAAAACGCCCCACGAGAGAATGCCGATACTGCGACGAGAACGACGACGTGGAACACACGTGCTTCCACTGCCCAAGGTAGCAGGAATATAGAGAAAACGGTTGGACAACGAAGGATGGAGGAGACTTGACACCGGACAACATTATACAAGAAATGCTCCGGAGCGACACGAGATGGAAATATATTAACACGATAATTACACAGATAATAAAAACCAAGGAGGAAGACGACAGAAATGATGGCCGATAAAACATAGTAGACCAGAGTTTCAAACAGCAAAATACAGATAAGGGTAGGAAAAGATAGCCAGCACCGATGAGAAGCAACCCGCTGTAAGACAGCGCACATCTAACCTCCCTTCGAAGTGTGCTACCCCGCGTCCCCACGGGGACGGGCTCCCGACCAGGGGCGACTGCCGTAGCTGGTCCGAAGCCCAGTTGAGAAAAGTAGACGGGCCTAACCGTACCTAACCTTATCCCCACCGGGTACCCAACGCCGGGTGCGAGACGCAATGCCTCACGGCGGTTACCTTGCACCCGGGCTGAGGAACTCCAACTCAGCGGCAGGCTCGGTCCAGAAAAAAAAAAAAAAGGTCAGGACAGGTTGGGTTAGGTTGACACCCCGGCGTACCTGATGGTCTTAATCAGCGAATATCTGTGCGACCGCCATATACACCTACGAACGAACCATTACGTGATAACCAGGCGCCTTAGCAAAGGAGTCCCCCAGGGATCGGTGCTCGGACCACTCCTATGGAACGTGATGTACGATGGGGTCATGCGACTCAACCTGCCACCCAAGACAATAGTCATGTGCTACGCGGACGATACCCTGATAATATCGACGGGAGGCACACCACAGCTCGCGACAGGCAGAGCCAAGGTAGCGACGGACAGGGTCGCTGACTGGATCGGTGAACATGATCTGGAGGTGCCCCCGAAAAGACTGAGGCAGCAATATTCAACAACCGCAGAAAAAACACCGGGGCGAGAAACATCAGGGTGCTGGGGCACACCATCGCCTACGCGCCTGCGGTCAAATACCTGGGGGTGACCCTAGACAAACGACTCAACTACGGCACGCACGTAGCAAACTCAGCGAAGAAGGCAGCAGCCACGATGACTGCACTAGGGCGGCTGATGCCAAATGTGGGCGGACCGAAACCACTCCGCAGGAAGCTGTACGCCATGGTGGGGCAATCGATTGCGCTGCATGGAGCCCAGGTATGGGCGACAGCGATGGGCACTCAAAACCACAGGAACACTCTACAGAAGGTCTCTCGCATGGGTGCTTTCCGTATTATCAGCGGGTACCGAACGGTATCGACCGATGCCGCTGAGGTGCTGGCAGGACAGCCGCCACTATATCTCCTCGCACAAGAACGCCAGGAAATCTACGGGAAGGAAGCGGAGAGCAGGGACGCGACGACCGTGATATCCGAGGCGGAAAACAGAATACGACAACGGACAATCAGGAAGCAGGCCAGAAACCGGACACGCACAAGGTGGCAGGAAGCCTGGGAAAGCTCAAACAAGGGAGCGTGGACCCGAAAACTAATACCAAACATAAGACCATGGTTGGACCGTAAACACGGCGAAACAAACTACGCCCTGACACAAGCGCTAACGGGACACGGTACCTTCGGCCAGTACCTCCACAAATATGGCAGAAGAGCAAGCCAGCGATGCGAATACTGCGACGAGGGTGTCACCGACACACCAGAACACACGGTGTTCAAGTGCACCAAGTGGGCCAGCTATCGAGACGGAAACTGGGGCATGAAGAGCCCAGCAATAACACCTGACAACATCGTTGCCGCCATGCTGGAAAGTCCCCAGAACTGGACGACCATCGCAGACCAGGTATCGGCACTAATAACCGCCAAAGAACAAAAGGACAGGGAAAAAAGGCTACTAATACACGAGCGAAGAGGGGTGGGTGCACCGCATACACACTCACACCGCAACACAAGAAAGGCTTAGCAACTCGCTAGACTCCGCAGGAAACAACAGACAGAAACGCACACCGCGCGAACACACACACAAGAGACCACGCGACACATAACAACTAGACGCGGCATACAAAGGGGAGCAGGGGCGAGTCTCAGACTAACTAGGAGAGTATCGCACCTCCGGGTCATCGATCTTGACCAAACTTATAGGGGTGATTTCTTGAGCCAAAATATTAATTACCCGCTGAATAAGTCTCCGGAATGGGGCTTTACTCTGTCAATTTACCTAAATGTACAACAGAAATCAGCGTAACCTGGGTTTTGCAAATCGCCATGAAATAACCAGTTTTTGTGCTGCGTTATGAGATTCTACATTGAACTGAATATTTATACACTGAATACGGTCATCGACATATTGCTTCTCATCGTTTGTTGCTCGTACACATTCATTGGGTGAATTTAAAGACTTCCTCCCGCTTAAAAGATGTTGAAAATATGGTTAGTCTTCAAATTCACCCAATCAATGTGTACGAGCGACAAACAATGAGAAGCAATGTGTCGATAGGCGCAGAATAAGGTGATTTTCTATAGCTGCAAAGTTGAATTTCAACAATCTGATGTACAATAATGACTGTATTCAGTGTATAAATATTCAGTTCAATGTAGAATCTCATAACGCAGCACAAAAACTGGTTATTTCATGGTGATTTGCAAAACCCAGGTTACGCTGATTTCTGTTGTAAATTTAGGTAAATTGACAGAGTGAAGGCCCATTCCGGAGAGTTATTCAGCGGGTATTTAATATTTTGGCTCAAGAAATCACCCCTATAAGTTTGGCCAAGATCGATGACCCGGAGGTGCGATACTCTCCTAGTAAGTAAGTACCACAGGTAACATGACACAGAACAAGAACGAAGACGCGACAGAGAGAACGACACACGAACGAATGAGAAAAAACAGAACGATAGGCGCAGAACGACCTAACCACCGACATCCTCTAGAAGGGTGCTACCCCGCGTCCCCACGGTGAGGGGCTCTCGACCAGGGGCGACTGCCATAGCTGGTCCGAAGCCCAGTTGAGAAAAGTAGACGGGCCTAACCGTTCCTAACTTTACCCCCACCGGCTGTCCAACGGCGGGTGCAAGACGGAATGCCTCACGGCAGATACCTTGCACCCAGGTCGAGGAACTCCAACTCGGCGACAGTTTCGGCAAAAAAAAAAAAAAAGGTTGGGTTAGGTTGCCATGGTCAGGATAGAGTGGGTTAGGTTGGGTTGGGATGGGATGGGTTAGGTTAGATTAGGTTAGGTTAGGTTGCCATGGTCAGAATAGAGTTGGATAGGTTGGGTTGGGTTGGGTTAGGTTAGGTTGGGTTGGGATGGGTTGGGTTGGGTTGGCTAAGGTTGCCATGGTAACTAAAATGACTAACGGGAAACGCCTGAATTGAGCAGATCAAACATCGACGATTGGGTTTTATTTGGGTTCCCGTTAGCCTAGCGTTAGGCGCGTGATTATCCACAGAATCGCTCTGTATACATATGTAAGATTAAGACGACCAAAATTCAAAACTACAAATGGGGAGTTGGCGCGCGAAGCGCGCAGGGGGACATAGCCCTCAGTAGTAGGTGCCAGCCATGGCGAGTCATAACAAATGACGTCACGAGGTCAGTGACCGGGAGGGAGTGGGGAGTTGGCGTCAAAACAATGAGAGACAGCAGACTGTCCGATCCAAGATGGCGGCGCCCATACGCAATATTATAAACAAATATGGCGCCCGTTTTCCAATTTTTTCAAAATCCAAGATGGCTACTATTTTTTTTCAAAATCCAAGATAGCTACTATTTTTTCAAAATCAAATATGGCTACTATTTTTCAAAATCCAAGATGTCTGATCTAAGATGGCCCCGCCCATACAAACCAATATGGCGGCTTTTCCAAGATGGCTACTATTTTTTTCCATATTCCAATATGGCCACTGCTTTAAATTTCTCTCTCTTATACTAAATAATATCTAAATCTGAAATTCTTCAAAATGGTGGGGTATATTCAGGAAATGACGCAAATTATATTTAAAAAATGTATAAAATAATTTATTAAAAATTTAAAAGCTATTTTACATTTCTTACAAACTAAAATAAATTAACTAAAAACTATTTAAAATCTAATCGTCTCGGGGTACCTCGTCTGAAACATACGGGAATTATTAGTACAATAACCGAACGAAATTCGACGAAAATTATATATATATATATATATATCAACTTACCGGATTGGTACCCCTCGTCTTCCGCAGGCAGCCACCACCGGTCCTCGTCTTCCTCGTCTTCCTCCTCCCGCAACCTCTCTTCCTCCCGCAACCTCTCTATCTCCCTCAGCTCTTCCTCGAAGTCTCTTTCCTCACCAGCATTCTCTTCTTCCTCGCCCTCGTCCCACCCTCGGCCCATCCAAATCTCCACATTATCACGTACTTCCTCCTCAATTTCGTTCTCTCTTACTATTCCACCCCCGTGACCCCCGTAGACAATGTGCTCATTGTCCTCAGGGATTGTGGATGCAGCCGAGCTCAACGTCGAGGCGCTTTCGGCAAAGTCGCTATCCCCGTCAAGGGCTAGCAACTCCGCCTCGCGCGCCTCGATCTCCCTGTCAACCTCGGCAAGCATCGCGATCAAATGTTCCCTGAGGAACCACATATCTCGGGGGTCACCGTGGATAGCACTGCAGCCACGAAGTCTTCCATTTCTGCAACGAAAAAAACTTTTTTAATCACAATCCTTTTCGCCAAAATTAGCAGAGAACAATCACACTCACTTCTTAATTCACTCGGTGGCTGAAGATGGAGTGACGACTCCTGCAGAGAAATATACCTCGCTGCATCGCGTACCTAGAGCAAGGGGGGAGATAGAGGCACATACTTATCAAGAAACGTCTCGATGTCCCGACGGGTATTAAATGACCATTCTCACCTCCAAAACTGCTGACGTTGCTGAAATACTGGTGGGATGCGCTCGCAATAAACGACACACGCTACTTCGTTACAAAATTTTCGCTTTATTCAATATTGCTTAAAACTAGCCTATAATTAACAACGTTTCCTTAAACATATCTGTACACAGGATAGACAAGAGGCGTCGAGTTTGTCGCAACTCTTAATTTTTTTAGCCACGCAATTGTAAAACGACGCGGCCATCGAATCATTTTTTACATAATCATCCGTAAAAATATCCACAAAAGCATCAAGCGTGTAACCAAAATGCATATAATAGAGAAACATGACACAAAACTGACCACACACGTCGGAAAATGCACTCTGGAGCTGGCGCGTGTTGCACCGGTAGCGCGGACAGTTTTTCCGCAGACGACGCACGTGGTGTGGGATGAAGGGTGCAACCCCGTAACTGTCAAAGTACACCCCGTTGCCGGACTCGTCGTTGTAGAAAGCAACCCAGTGACTTCCTGGCTGTGTGTGGTCATCGGTATTTGCGATAAGGGCCGCGGGGCGGGACCACCGCAAAGGAATACGATCAGCCGCGTACACGCCACACGTAGCCGTCGGTATCAACGCCAAAACTCTCCTCAGTTCCAGACTGTTCATTGCACTCTGCGGATTCGGTTGTAGAAAACCCGCCACCGTCCACCTCGTCAGTCGCCCCTCTCCCCAGCAGCCAAGATTTCAGCACAGCCGCGCGATTCAACGAACAGACAAATTCCCCGGGATTGCTCAGAGCGTGATGCATGCAGTACGTATCCGATGGCGGCAACTTTCCGAATGCGGGGCAGTCCTCGTCCTCCAGATTCGTCACCTGACGCGACATAACGCGCCTCAACAATTTCGCCTTTTCCGCACCGCGCGTATAAATCACGCGGGCCGAACGTGCCACGGCGCGCAGTTTTCTGTAGATTTGTTTGTCTTGAATATCACCGTCGAACCACTCTATACCGTGATGGCTGCGCGAAAGATAATTGTTCTGAGCACAAATATTCGCCGGGAGATCCGTGAAGGCGCAGGGTGGTCTGGCTACCCAGTGCCCGATGTGGTCGCGATTCAAAGCTAACACGGAAACCTCCTTGACAGCAAAACCGTTTTGAGCGTCTCGAAAACCCTGCACATCGACCACGTAGTCCACCATATTGCTATAAACGTGTTCGCGGGTATACGGAAAACTGGATACTGCGTGTTTCGTTCGACTTTAGCGACCTTTCCTCGATACGCAACGTCAGCTATTTTTTTTTCAATGGTGGGGGAGGTGGTTCAGGTTTCACCTCGCCGTCTATCCTCCAAAGTCCACTATAACCTGCCGCGCCGCGTCAATTTCCAAGACGTTGTCAAATTCCGCGTACACGATGCAATTTATCGTCGTTGCCAGGGCGGCCTCGAAGCGCACCTCGATTCTGACGCTGCCGTGTCTGACCAAATTCCAGTGGGTGCCGCTGTTTGCCGACAGATCGGGGGTGAGGTCGAAGGCCGTCAGGCAATACCCGTGGGGGAAATCTTCACGACCTATACCGTTCCCTTCGTTTAGAAAATGTATGCCTGTTCCGGAGAAAAGGGTGTGGTAGGCATCCACGTAGAGCTTGCTTCGCGTAAAGTCGGGCTGTAGCGGCTTCGAGGGGATCTGAGACCCGTCCACGTATAGCGACAGAAAGTTTATGTTGAAATGTTGAAAGTTGAAGGGGTTGTAGGCTTTATCACCGTTGAAGGCCTTGTTATCGACAAAACCCACAATCATTCTTTTAGGCAGTTGACCCAGAAATACATTGTCCAACGTATCACCCTGCACACCGCTGTGAATAGTCATAGCCTTCACCTCCACTCTGGTAAGAGGATACTTTGCCGTGCCTTTACCCAGAGCTCTGGCGTGAGCCAGCAGGACGCCGGGGTTTATCGTTACGCGTCGCACGAGCAGCGAGGCCTCTAGTATGTGTACGCCGTGTGTGTTGGTGCTCTCCATGAGGCAGAAGGCGTCCCGCGAGCGCACGAGCCGTACCCGTAACTCGACACCGTTTAGCAGAAACTTCTCCTGATTAAACACGTCGCAGTGAAGATGCCCAATCAAATCCACGCTGGTTTCACCGTTTAGAAGCTTTTGCCGCTGGGCAAACCCTTTGTTAGCCGATCCGATTTCATCCATCTTCCCCGCTGTATCCCCGTACCACAGGGTGGTGGTTAGGTGTGATTGTTTCGCAGCCGAATTGTAATTCAGCAACGACTCTATGTAGGCTCGGTAAGCGTACGCGTTGTTGGCCGGTGAAACTAGCTTCTGATTGAAGAACACGTCGGCCTGGCTGAACAGAGAGTGCAGCAGGTTGTTTACAGGGGCCACGACGGCCTTTGCAGCCCCCTTTGCCGCCGGCTCCCCGCTGAGCGTTTGTAGACTCACACGCAGGCTGAGCATAGTGTCGGAGAGGTCGAGATACTCGTCGCTGAGGCCGGGCACCATAAACTCTATGGGTGAGTCATCCGTGAGCGACGACACAGGCTTGTAGTGGACCCACTGCCCGCTCTCGATCGTGGTTTGCGTCGGTGGTAGAGAGAACAAATCCAGCTCCGATTTCAGACACTCGCAGGAGTGTGTGTGCAAGTACGCCATGGTCGATGTTTATTATTTTCGTTGTTAGCGAGCTTCGAAGATATCAGCCACGCTTCTTTTTTTACTCCCGCAACAGCTTTTCTTCTTCTTCTTCTTCTTCTTGAGAGTTGTTTTTTTTTCTTTTTTTAATTCCGGCAAGCCCCGGTTTCTTCTTCTTTCTCGGTTTGCTTTTCTTGACACCTTTCCTACGCGACCCGATCGATCCTGCACCGCGACCCCGCAGCAACTGCCCCCTCGGTCCGCCGCGCAGCGTTTTATATCCGGACCCCTTCATCAGATTGCCCAATTTATCTGTAGCTTTTCGCCTCAGATTGTAACCCGACTCGACGACGCGTTTCTTGAGCGCCTCTTTGAAGGGTGTGTTGGCGTCCATATCTTCCACGACTCTCACACCGGTCCGCAGAGCCTCCTTCCCCAACACGCGCGCACCGCTCTTCAGAATGGGTATCACGCGCCGAAACAATCCCCCCAGAAAGCTACCGATTCCGCTACCACGCTGTAGCGGCGCACCGAAATAAACTCCACCTATACCACCACCACCCACCTGATCGTCGTAATGTTCAAGGTAGCGAGCCATCAGTGCGACCTCTTGAAGTGCAACGTAGCCGTCAACGTCCCGCGCGTGAATGGCATGGGTCTACCCTGAGAGTCCCTTATATCGATTTCAATGGTACGGAAATTGGTGAGAAGCAGAGGTACGTAGTGCGGGGGTGCCAGGGATTTGCTTTCCGAGACACCGTTGTGAAAATTTTTGCCCACCGTCCGCACTATACGCAGCAGCGGAGCGTAGACATCGCCCACTATTCTGGGCTCCGCGAGATCCGTGTAGACAAACATCTGCGAGGGTATCCCGCTTGGTAGGTTCAAAGGATGGTTGGCCACCACCCTGTCGCGTATGTTGGTCGTGAGCTTTGGAAATCCGAGTTGTTGACGAATGCCGTCGGAAAACGAGAGGTAGTGACCATCCTTGCAGCTGCATTTTCTGACCACGTCCAAACGATCGTCCGCGCTGTCGGCTCGTCCAAACTCCAAATGCTCCTTGATGGTCGGCAAACCGTTCAACGTTTGGATAATTTCCCAAATATCCGTGTAAATACCGGGTTCGATGAGGAATTTACCATGCGCCACTCGTTTTTCCCCCGGCAACAATGAAATATCGTGAAAATTTTCCGCTGGAGTGTCCGACCGATGCACGTGAAATCCCACCGCGTTGTAGGGTTCGTTTATGTTTTGAAGCGTCAGCGGGTAGTGGATCTCCACCAGGGCGACTTCCCACTCTCCGACAAGCTCGATCCGTCGCGGTAGCTGGGTGGTGAATCGAGCCGTCGTGTTGTGGGGAAAAAATTTCATCGAGCTGTTGCTGGGCAGCGTGATGTAAAACTGATCCTTCATGCCTGTTTTCGCACGCTGCTCGCAGCGATCCAAGAGTTGAACTTTTCCGGATAACCGCGCCAGCTGACAAACAGCTTCTTACTGGCCCCCTTTCCCCGCGTCCGTATTATTTTATCCACAGTCATAACATCGTCCTTGATCACGCGCTGCAACTCAGCCTCGTAAAACAAGCCGTCTATCTCCTCCCCCTCCAAATCAACCAACAGGTAGACGATCGGCGCTCGGTGCAGAACGCGTCGAATCTCAAACACCTCCTCGGTCCAGTTGGCCTCGTAACCCTTCTTGAAGGCACCCTTAGCCTTACTGATGCGAACCCGCTCCCCCACTCGAAACCGTGGCTTTGCACCGGATCGCGGCGGGCCACCGCGTGCCTTTTCCATGTTGAAGCGGGCGGCTGCGGCATTTTCCAGCGTCACCATCGACGGAGCCATTTTAATGGTCGAGTGGGTGGTGGCGTTGTACGCCCCTACCAGTTGTCGCAGCACATCCAGGTAGCGATAGGTATTCTTGTGGGTGAAGTAACGCCACATTCTCTCCTTGAGAGTACGATTGAAGCGTTCCACAACGGCCGCCTTTATGTCGGGGTTTCGCGTGACTCTGTAGCGCACCCCTCTGGCAGCGAGCAGCTTCTGGAATTGAGCTCCGACAAACTCCTTGCCTTTGTCGGTCTGCAGCTGAATCGGGCAGCGTTCCGTGGAGGACAACACGCGCTCGAAAGCCCCGGCAACGGTAGCCGCGCTCTTGTCGGCGAGCGGCTCGACCCAGGCAAACTTGCTGAGCACGTCTATGATCACCAGCAGGTAGCCGTATCCGTCGTTGTACTGTTTGATCGATCTGAGATCCACCAGATCCGCTTCCCACAGGTCGTCTATATTCTGCACGTTGTATCTGGCTCGGGGAAATTTCCTACGTATCGACTTGTGCAGCGTGTACGCGTCCTGCGACGCCAACCATTCGACCACCGCGGCGCGAGGTATTTTTTTTTTCCCCTTTTTTCTTTCACCCGCGGATCGAGTCAAGTTCCTGGCACCCGCGTAACCCGCCTCGTTGGCCGGATCGTAGTACAGTCGTTCGAGGATCTTCATTTCAACCTGAGTCTCAACCAAGCACCGTTTCCGGTTTGCCCTGGTCGTTGTCTGTTCTTGGGTGTGGCAAATATCGAGTCCGAATCCGTATCCTCCTCCTCACCCGCCTCGTTCGTGTCAATGTCACCGTCCACACCCCAGTCCTCCTCCTCCTCGTTGATACGCCTCTGATGAGATGGGCCGGCTGCCGATCGTGACGAGGCGTGACGCGTAGGTTTTTGAAAAACGGGATTACCTATGTACTCTTGCGGCGTGTTGATCGAGTGAAGGATCCTGGCGAACTGTTCCCTCCCCCTGGCCTGCATAGATTTTCTCTCGCGTACCGCGTCGTTTATCAGATCGATGATGTTTGTCCCGGCTATCCGAGTCCCCCTTACGGCTATCGTCCCCTTGTCGTCCCACGAGATCTCGGAGCGACCGTTGGTGGTCAGATAGTTCAGCAAGAGCTCCGCTTTCCGCCTAAACTTGTCCGGCACGCTCACCACGATATCCTGTATAGCTACGCCGCTGTTACCAGCTGCATTCCCCTCAGTCACCCCGTCCATCTCTTCCGCTTCTTCTTCTCCGCCAGCGGTATTACCACCAGCAGCAGCCTCGCCACCCACCCCTCGTATGGAGAATTGCAAAGGTTTTCGCGACTCGGCGGCAAAAAACAAGTAACGTCTCAGCACCTGTCTGTACAGCTTCCATTTTTCCCGATCGTTTTTCCCCGGATCGTTGAGAATAGCGTGCATCTCGCTGTCCAGACGGCTCGCGGGATCCGTATCGGGTCGACGCTGCTGGATACGTTCGGCCGTCTCCTGCGGTATCAGGACCATTTTCTTGGCCCGCTCCATTGCCTCAATTTTCTTCACCCGCCAATCAGACTGTCTATAATCGGGGCGAGCAGCAAGGGTAGAAATCCACCCCGTTGAAGCAGCAAACGTTTCTTACTTTTCCAGCTGCCCGTGTCGCAGGCCAGGCGACGTAAAATTTTTCTGTGCTTGCTCAAACGTCTCCTCCGATCGGCGCTCAGGCTCACGTTACCCCTCAGAGTGTTCAGAGCGCACTCGCAAATGTTTTTCACCAGAGCGTCGTCGGCCGTGCGCAGCAGAGCCCGTCTCCGAGCGGGGTCCGATTTACAGATAGCGTGCAAGGCCGCGGCGTTGGACGAGCTGAACCTGTTTGCCGAACCTCTTCTTCTTCTTCCTCCTCGTCTAGTTCCGGGCTTCATCACAGACGAAAGACTGGTGCCGCGTGCGATCCTCCACCCTTTATATCCCTGCGAGGCACGTAAACGTAGTGACGCGAATCCGAGGGAAATATATCGGTGCGAAAGCGACAATTCTCCGGGGTGGATTGTTTCAGATCGAGGAGCAGATAGCCGTGGGGGCGCGCTGTGGCGTCGTTGTAGGCCTCCTGCAGGAAGCGAGGGTCCTCGGGGTGTACCTGACGAGCCAGGTGACGTATCTGCGCGCGATCGCGCGGATTCTTGAAGAAAACTATATAATTGGCGTTCAGCGATATATCCCTCTGCCCCCGTCCCTGGTGAAACAGATTCTGCGTGATCAGGAACACGCTCATGTTCTTGTGGTGGCAACCCTTGGTGAAGAGATCGATGACAACGCCGTTGGACGACTCGCGCATCAGATCGTCGATGACGAGCAGTTTGGGTCGCGCGTCCGCGTCGTAGTCGGCCGGTTGCGGCAAACCCTCTCGATATTCCACCGAGCTCGATTCCCCGTACAAAGGTTGCCACTCGGCGTAGTGCCAGACCACCCTCGCAAACTCCGTGTCGCACATTTGGCTCGCGTGTTGCAGAAAGTTTTTCACAAAGTTGGATTTACCGCAACCGGAAGGCCCGGCTACGATGGCGGAAAAGGGATGTTTCCAGCGCGTGTCCATCCTCGCGACTCACAACCCCGTCCTATCTGCAATCGAATATATAGATATCATCGGTTTTGCGTCTACATCCCTGTCTTGAAGGCTTAACCGCGGTGGGGGGCCCGCGGGGTGCGCGCGTTACGTACAAGCTTTTGGGAACGCGCGCGCGCGCGTCCGGTGACGGCCCGTCTCTCTCTCTCTCTAAACAGCTGCGAGAGAGAGCGAGACGGGACGCCGGCTAGAAGCAGCTCGTCAAGCGGCTGAGGCAACCCGTGTCAGCTTACTCGGGGTTGCCTCGCGGCGTGCAGTGATCCCAGCTTCTCAGACCGCCGCACACACGCCCCGCACCAGCCGTTTTACGCTCGGGTTGATAAGCGAATACTACCGCTACTACTGACCTACTGAGCCGATGAGTCACCGCTGCACACTTGCGCTCTCCCCGTAGTCCGGCGAGTCGAGGTTTATCTCTGTTTATGCGCGTGTCGAATAACAGAGTATACGAGTAGGTGAAGAGAGAGAGAGAGAGAGAGTCTAAGCCTCGCTGCGGAGCTCTATAGCCAAAGAGCGAGATGTACAGCGATTCAACTGTGCGATTTGTAGCCAAAAGGAAGAGTGTCGTAGCCCGTGTCGCAGAGGCGTCTTTTCGTTTGAACGGGACGGCATATCTTGTTCACGCTGCGGGTGACGACCCGGTGCAACGCCGTACGCTGTATAGCTCTTCGCTCGACGCGAATAGGTTCGTCAGCCTCGACCACCATGCCCCGGATCGAATTAAAATTTATCCTCATTCGAGTCTGATAATTTAGAGTGACCCCCTTCACTTTGCAAACCTCAGCCACCTCCCCGTCGCCCTTTTGTACCAGGAACGCGTAAAATTTCGGACCACCGGAAACAAAGGCTTTTATGTAACTCCCCTCACCGTATTCCGCCAGCTCGTCCGTCAGATCGCCTAAAAAGTTACCAGTAGCCGGCTCCCATTCCCCGCTTCTCCTCACGTAAATAACAGAGTCCGTGTCGTAATACAACACCCGGCGCCCGAGCCTCTCGAGATAGCTGTACAGCTTGAGGCGAGCCTGAGCTGTGGTGTAGGCGGCCAGCACAACGTTGGCCAGGGGGGACGGTACGATGCTCTCTTCCGTATTAATCCACCGCGCGTAGAGTATTTGATCCGTCACCGGCAAGATATCGACCACCTCGTTCTCGGGATCCGTCAACAGTTCCAGCAGACGTTGACGCTCTCTGATCACCTCGGTACGCGGGAGGTTTTCGCGCTGGCCAAATTTACCCCAGAACGAGTTCAGGCAGAGCTTGGATACGGAACGAAGGCCGGCGTTCTTTGTTATTTTCTCCCGCTGCAACCTGATACCCTCCACCCGCTCGTACTCCGCGAGATAACGGTCGCGGGAAGCCTCGTCGGTGCACTCGCCGGGCCACCCGCTGGCTTCTTGCTTTATTTTCAGAAAAGTGTCTATATACGGAGCAAAGAGTCCCCCCTGACTGCTGGCCGGATCGTACACCGTACTCTCGTATTGCCAGATCTCCGATACGTCGATCACGCTGTAGCCCACAGCCACGGCTTTCTGCAGCTCGGCAGACACCCAGGTACCCGCGAACCACCGATCGGCCTCCGACTCGTGCGGACAATCGATCTGCAGAGAAGCCTCGCAGCAGGAGCGACACAGGGGAAACATGAGTTTTCCCCGCATACGGACCGGCAACACGGGATGATAGAGATTCCTGGGTGGCAGGATAACGCATTTCACGAGACCCTCGAGGCCGGAGATGTCCGTGTTGTAAGGACCGGTCAACGCTCTGCACTCCCTACCTACGTAGACTCGCGGGTGGCCCACGGGGTAGCGACCGGTTTTGCACACCCAAGGGTACAGAGAGCATACGTCTACGTATCGGATCTCCTCCCCCGGGGCAGCCTCGTGATAACGCTTCGTGTTTCCCGTACGCCCTCCGAAAAACGCCTCTCGAGGATTCAACGAGTCGCGGGAGAGGACCAGCGGATGCTGTTCGACGTAATCGCGCATTTCAGGATCGGCATCCATCATCTGGTCGAACGCGCACTCGTACATCTCCGTGACCCTGTAACCCAGTTCGATCATGCGCGCCGTTTTTGCCCCAGTCTCTTGCCACCGTCTGTCCATCGTATCCCCGCACGATAACTCTTTGTCGCGATTGATCGTGTGACATCTAATACACCCGTGCCAGTAGCATCCGTGAAATTCCAACACGTGTCGCTCCCCAGCCGCGTCCGTGTAATACCCGTCGACAACCCGCCTCGTCTCGGGAATCCTGTACTCGCGACCTCGTCCGGCGTGCCTCACCTCTGTACCCAGCTCCCTCTCCATCCAAACGAGCCATTTGATCGCTTTCACCGATTGATTGTTGGCCAACCTGTACCCTGCGGCCGGCAACACTCCTATGGTGCGGGGTCTGAGGAAATTTTGTCGAAACACGACGGAACAGGCCGACGCTATGGTGGTGCTTCGCGAGAACGGGCAAACACCGCCGCAATTCAGAAAAATATCTCTAAACGCGACGCATGCTCGACGAAGGATGTCCACGTCGCTGCGGCAGTATTCCACCAGCTCACGGTTGAAATCGAACACGTACCCGCAGGCTGTGGCTTCCCTGTACCATTTGTAGAAAGCGTCCCTGTCCGAGGTCTTCATACTGTCGGGGGAGTAGAATTCCGCGTCTGGCAACGGACCTATGTAATTCCGATTCTCCGGTGTATTGAACAGATGCGGAAAGATACCCTTGCGCGATTCCACAGGTAGGCCGAATGCCTTGGGCAGCGCGGCTAGAGCCATAGGCATGTAGGCCAAAGAGTCCAGGAAACGCGTGTGACCCGTCTCCATCAGTATGATCTTGGTACCGTTCAGGATCACCTGCGGCGGATCTCTGTTATTTTCTACCAGGTAACGCAGTATAAATTGAGAATCGAAACCGCTGGCGTTATGCGCTATACAGAAGATCTTTTTGAACCGACAAACGTCCCGCGTGACAAACTCCACCAGCTGTTTAACGGGGTTCTCTCGGAATACGAACTCGCGCACGAGCCCGCAACTAGGACAGGGTGTACTTATGTCCGGCTCGTGTATGCAGCTGGTGCACGCCTGCTGCGCCACGCACAGATTCGGCACGTGCAGATTGACATCTCCGCTGCCGGCCATCGGGGCGCACTGCTGGGTCTCAAAGTCATAAAACACGAATATATGCTCCGCGTTTCCGGTGGGTGGCTTCAGAGGCTGCATGTAACACTCGTGGTTTACCGCCTGCACGGATCCACACGTGTTGCAGTACGCGTTGCCGCAGGAGTGACCCTTTTTAGTACGATCGACGAACAGACCGCACCCGCTGCACATCTGCAGGGTATCGCAGACGCTTCTGCGAGGATCGAACGACCCCGCGACGCGATGTCTCCGCAGACATTCCTCCCCAAAGAACCACCGGCCGCAGGCAACGCACGCCATACGTACCCCCGATCTGTCGCACTGCGGAACGGTGTTGCAGCCGGGACATCTGTTGGAGCACCTGTGATCGCCTGTATAACGATAGGCTACGTTGCAGGGCTCGCAGAAGCGTCTGTTGGCTGCTGCGGCGGTAAGATTCAATATAGGTTTGTAATGACCGCCGCGTGGAAAGTACAATATGTTCAATGTGCCGCTGGAGCATTCACCCCGCTCGGCCAGTACGCGCGCCCCGTTGTAAACGGCCTCGCCTCCGCGTCCAAAGGTATTGAAATCGTATATTACGACGGCTAGACCCAGAGGAGCCAGATATTCTTGAAATCTAACGATCTCTCGCATACCACAGCCCTCTGGGGGGACTTCTACGCGCGCCTCTCTGCACAAAGCCAGGGCAGCCTCCCTCTGAAGTCTAGATTTCGCGTGACGCACGTCGGACCATCGAAGCGCGGGATCAGCTGCGTTACCCCCGATACCCTCTCTGTTCAGGTAGGCGCGAGCAGAAATTATAGCGCGCGGTAGACAAAGATTGTCGCGTTCGACCTCGAGAAGCGATCTTTTGCTCACCTCCTCGTGAGTGAGAGGTTTGCTCTTTCGCCCGCGACCCACCGGTACGCTGACCCGGTTAACGGTGATTCTGAACGCGTCATCCACACGAAATTCGGAGGCGCTTTGACTGAGACTGAACACGAGCCGCCAGAGATCCTCGTAGCGAGAGTCCCTGACCGGTCGAAACGACAAACCGGCCGTGCCCAGAGCAAACGAGGGGGTGTCTAGGCCGAATCCTATATAATCGTTAGCGGGATCATCTACAGAGTCCGGGGCAGTGGTCGTGGCGTAATTGTGAATATCCCTGACGGCTTCTTCGAGCCAGGTAACAGGGTCTACGGTTTCCGGGGGTGTGATGATTTTCAACGTCAAGACGCTCCCCGTTACGGCAAATCTACGATAATATTTACGACTCTCGTCTACAATCAGAAATCTGACACCCGGAGGACGCGCGATGTGGTCGTCCGCAGCTGTGCTAGCGGCTCTCTCTCTCTTTCCCCCGCCCTGCTCTATACCGGCGTCTTCGTTGATACCTCCGGCTCGTTTCAACGCAGCGTAGACAGCGTGGCGCAGCTCTGACGGCCAAGAGTAAAGTCCCGGTTACACGAGTCGTCTTGAAAATTAAAAAAAGGAGAATGCGTACTCGGGGGTGTACTCACCGGAAGATTCGTCGGAAAACACCACCTCCATCTCATCGTCTGTCGAGGAATTTTCGGGAGACGGTGGCGGTGCTCTCTGTCTCTTACCCCCACCATACTGTATGCCCGATGTACCGGCACCCTCGTTGATACCACCGACGTAGACGGGTCGGCGTTGCTCTGATAACCAAGAGTTAAAGACCGGGTTACACGAGGCGTCTCAAAAATGCGTACTCGCTGGTACTCACCGGGGGAGTCGGGACACCGCGGTAGTGATTGTACCGCGATGGCAGTCGTTTTATCGCTCCGAACAGAAGGGTCATCTTGGAGCAGAGGTGTATCCGCGACAGCCTCGGCTTGCTCCGTCACCCTTATCAATTCTAGCTCTTCTTCCTCTTCCTCCCGCGCGGCAAGCTCGTAACGAGCCGCAGCGTCGTACAGGAGTTGATCTTCGTCGTCGAACTCATCCTCCTTTCCGTTCAACCACTCCGTCGCGGGTTCGCTACTCGCGTTGTCTGGTGCGAAAAAAAAAACACCCGACAATACTATGAAGCGAGCCGTTGACAAAGAGTCCGTAGAACAGAGTTGTTACTTACCCTCGTGATCCGTGTACGCCCGTACCATTCTGGTGACTTCGGGGTATGACTGACCACCGCGTTGACGTACCACGTCGACGGCAATTTTCATACTTTCCCAAGACTCGTCAAACACATGCCGATCGTACATACGACCGATATCCGGCACGGTGCAACTCCATAAAAGACCTCTCAGGCGAAAGAGGAGCGCGGCTGCCGGAAGGTCCACCAGCTCGAGAAACCAATTTTCGTCAAACTCTCGCACGAATCGAGGGGCGAACCTCCTGGCGCAATACAGCACATCGCGTATCACGGTTCGAATCACGCTGCTCCGGTAAATCGCCCTGTTAGCGCCCGTTAATTCGCGTTGAAATTTATTATCTTCCATTTTTTAGCCTGTTTATACTCAAACTGAGCAAATTGAACAGGTGCAGCCAAATTTATAGATTTCGCTGATATTACACATCTACTACATCTGTCTCGTGTGTGTGAATCATAATCCCTCCCGTGCACGTGTGTGAGAGGCAGTGTGAATATATATATATATGCTCTGATGGCCGGTGTAGTTTTCATAAAAATTTTCTACATCCGAGGTATCACACACACACACACACACACACACACACCTATAGCAGATCCTACAGTATAGCGCAATAATTTGAATCCCCTCCATCGTCAGGTCGTACGAGCGTCTGTGTATAAATGAGAAAGAGAGAGAGAGACTACTGTATATAGGTATATATATATATATATTTAAGATATAATACCCTACCGCTTATATACCAGATCTTGCCATATCCCCCCTACCTCCCGTGTACTTGCTATACATGCAGATGTTGTAAATATATATGTGAGGATGGTACGGGATAACAAATAACTGAGTCGGGTATATATATATATATATATATATGAACGTGTATATATATATATTTATTTGATACATTTTTTTCTTAAATTTAGATAATATAGGCTCTACATTTTTAATAAATCAATATATATATATATAATATACATATGAACGTGTATATGTTTATTTGCTACATTTTTTTCTTAAATTTAGATAATATAGGTTCTACATTTTTTAATGAATCAATATATATTTATTTGGTACATTTTTTCTTAAATCTAGATAATATAGGTTCTACATTTTTAATAAATCAATATATATCGTCTCACTAAAGCCATAAGGTCGTAAGCGCCAAAAAATTTTTTTTTGTGGATATATCCAAACGATGTTATATCGCACGAAAAAGATTTTGCCACCAAAAACATGAAATTTTTTATTTTTGGCAGTTACGACGTTATGGCATTAGTGACGCGATATATATATATATATATATATATATCACATGTAAAAATTATAGCTACGGTTATTATTATTGAATTATATACTCTCTACATTTTTATTAAATCTATATTCGTGTAAAAAATTATACGTAAGGTTATTAATATTATTAAATCAACGGCGGGTGATAAATAGGGGGGAAGGTGATCGGGGGGACTCTGGGGGTGGGGACGGGGAGCGAGGTAACGAGGCGGGGGATGGAGGTGGTGATGGCGAACGATTTGGGACCACCTGGTCTTCCTCCTCTACTTCTTCTACTTCTTCTTCTTCTTCTTCTTCTTCTTCTTCTTCTTCTTCTTCTTCCTGAATGCTCAGACCGTCGTGCTCGTCCAAATTTAGCGGGTCTCTTTCCTCCTCCTCCTCCTCCTCCTCAGCGACGGTTGAAGAAATCTCCTCGCTCTGTACAGCCCCTGCAGCCTCCGCGGGGTTCGTCCCGTAGACGAAAGAATCGTTGATTTCCCACTGCCTATTGAGATGGGTGAGCATCTCATAATGGATATTATCGGTCTCGGCCACGAACCCCTCTGCGACATTGTTTACCCGCAGGAATTGCAAGAGCGCCCTCGCGTTGGTGAGATATCTCTCTCGCATCTCCCCCCTCAACCGCAGTACTCGAGCACGTCTTGCGATCCGTTCCATCTGAATTTTTTTAAACATTTTTTTGTTCAGAATCCTTCGGAATTAGAGGGTTGAACGAGGGAAAGAGTCGTAAAGACATACCTTTTCTGTTGTTGCTGTCGAGAAACACTTCTTCACTGGACTATCTGTTGGTTTGTAATGCGAGTCTCTCTCTATTCCCTTCATAAGGTTTTCGCTAGGACTAGTATGAAAAAAATGGTGTGTGTGTGTGTGTGTGTGTGTGTGTGTGTGTGTGTGTGTGTGTGTGTGTGTGTGTGTGTGTGCGTGCGTGGGTGTGCATACATCGCGAATATGCAGGACACCTGGAGTGGCATGATGTGCCATCAGCGTTTTACGAAATGCAGGGGTGACCGCTGTCGGCGTACGACTTTATTGTTGAAATATTACGAAGACCGTGTTGACGATGCCTGGAAGATAACGACGTCCGTTGCGCGTCGGATTACGTGGTTATAGAAAAATCATAGCTACAGTAATCCTCGCATGATCGGTATGAGGTTACATTTTCGCTGAAGCGCGCTGCGCGATGCTGCTGCGACTGTCGCGCGATTGTCACGTGGTGATGCGTATTTTTGCTGAGGTGTGCAGAATGGTGGGGTGGGTAGGCCTCGGTGAAGACTAGATCGGGTGTAGAGCTTTCAGTTGCAACCGAACAGTCAAGAACAATGGCCACACCGAAAACAGGCTCGTTGAAAGACGGGTGTAGTCGATTGGCTAAGACCTTTGACATAGCGCTGAAGAAATCCGAGCGTAGCCTGCTACTGTCGAGGACGTACGGGCTGAACGGTTCGTGGTCGAAAAAGGTGAACGTCGGGCTTCGTCTCCGGTTGGATGGGACTTTCGAGCCTGTGGTGAAATTCGTAAATAATTACTCGAGCGGTGTATCCCTCACCGCCGAAGCATGGGCAGATCTGACTGAAAAGCTCGAGGATATCGAAAAGTATTTCGAGAAAAGCGAGCGTCCCGCCGGTAGTCTGAGTTCGTTGCTGAGCGATACCATCTCGCTAGCCGGAGGGTGTTCCTTGCGTTTAACATCGGCTCACGGTTCGAAAGTAGTTGCATTCTATGCGAGCAATCCTGACGCTGCCGAAAGTCAGCAGGGGTACGAGGAGGAGGAGGAGGGCGATAACACTGGTGAACCTGGATGGAAGAAACGAAAAACCTATTCGCCGGTAATTGTGATGCAGAAGGTTACATTTGACGGTCTGCGCCATATCGCTTGCTGTATAGACGAGTATATCATTCAACTGGAGGATATGGTGGATAATGTCGACAAGTGCAAGGAGTTGCTGGTTCGTCACTTTGCCGGCATCGTGCGATCCAGAAAGATGACGGCCCCCACTCTGCAGCAGATCGGTGTCGTGGTGTGCGAGGAGGCTGATGCGGCGAAGGATGCGCTCCACAGGGGCATGCTGGCTGCGGAATTCGGCCATATCCATTTAAATGTTGTGTTTCACGAGTTGACCCGTTTGTTTTTACCTTACATCATAGCCGACATACGCCAGAGTGTTATAATTGATAAGTGAAGTGTGTGTGTGCATTATTACCGGCATATGTCGGCGCGGTTTCATTGTTAAGTGGGTATGTGTGAGAGAAATAAACTGTCAGCCCGCGTTGACCCTGGGGTTTCATCCCCGCACGATTCGAATCACGAGACTTGAGCAAGCCCAAACATCGGTCATCCGTGGTGTACCGAGACGATAAATCTTCCCGCTCTCCTCCGCGCGAGCTCAGTATAGGCGTCCCGACACCATCCTGGGGTATTCATTCATGAATATGTCAAGATAGTCTCAGGACACCTGTACTGGGTTGACGCGGAGGAAGGCTGGTTGGTTCATCGTTTCGATACGTTTCCGATGACCGATGCGAGGATATGCTCTAGTCACGTGATTGCGAATGGCGGGTGATGCGAGCCCAGGGGCAGCGCGCTCTGTAGTTTAGTCTGTTCGATATAAGGGATGAATGTGAAAACTAGTCTTGATATGGGACCGAATTAGATCCCAATAAGAGGTCACCGCGATCTGCAGAATCGATGAATCAGGCTGCTGTCTTCCTCTTAATGTCGGTATGACTCTCCCGACGCTAGCCTGGGGTATTCATTCATGAATAGGCTAAGCTAGCGTCAGGAGGCTTGTAGCGGGATTACGAGGAAGATCGCAGTTTGGTTTCATCGATTCTGTAGGCCTCGGATGACCTCTTATCGGGATCTGATGCGGTCTTGCATGAATGTGACCCGTATTTCGGATCGTGAGACCAGATAGTACCCAAGCATCGGTCGTCCAAGATCTACCGGGCGATAGATCCGGCTGCTATCTTCCTCATAAGGCTTGTATGATTCTCCCGACTCTATCCTGGGGTACTCATAGGTGTGAATGCGTCAAGATATAGTCAGGAGGATTGTACCGGAATTACGAGGAAGATCGCGGCTTGATTAATCGATTCGGTAGGTCTCGAATGACCGATGCGGGGGTGCGATCTTGTCTCACGATGGCGAATGACGGGTCAGCGCGCTCTGTTGTACCTACGTTAAAAAAAAAAAGATGCTTGTAAAAACTAGATTTAATAAAATATGCTTGTAAAAACTATATCTGATAAAATATGCTTGTAAAAAAAAAAATTAGATTTGGTAAAATAATAAACGAATATTTGAAAATAATTTGTGTCAATCCCTGCATATACCCTGTCATTTTCTATCAATTTCAGCTAGTATAGATATATATATATAGGATAAGAATTTATTATTTCAGAGCCGGGATAGTAGCCATCTTGGAAAAGCCGCCATATTGGTTTGTATGGGCGGGGCCATCTTAGATCAGACATCTTGGATTTTGAAAAATAGTAGCCATATTTGATTTTGAAAAAATAGTAGCCATCTTGGATTTTGAAAAAAATAGTAGCCATCTTGGATTTTGAAAAAATTGGAAAACGGGCGCCATATTTGTTTATAATATTGCGTATGGGCGCCGCCATCTTGGATCGGACAGTCTGCTGTCTCTCATTGTTTTGACGCCGAATCCCCACTCCCTCCCGGTCACTGACCTCGTGACGTCATTTGTTATGACTCGCCATGGCTGGCACCTACTACTGCCCTCCTAGTATATATATATTGTGACGTGGATTTTTCTTAATCCTTGGATCCGGACCGGATAGCCAGATCCGAGGACCGTCCACTCGACAATTGACCCACGAAAATTAATAATTAAACAAAATGTTGGGCGCCAGGCGTATAACCGCCACTTTCTGAAACCTGAACAAAATACGAACTACAAGTACTTGAGCGCCGGCTAGCGTCACTACCGCAGAGAGGGGTCGGGATTAATGAAGGATTAGCGGGGCGTATGAACGACTCGATGATTCGAATGTAATGAAGAAAAGAAAATTTATTTAAGAAAACAAATAGAATAAAAAAATAGAAATGACGAGTTTTACGATAATAAATTAACTAATAGCTTTCACGTAGGAGAGCAATAAGGTGGTTGAACAACTATTTTTGGAGAACGAATAGCTCGGGTAAGTGAAGAAGCATCAAATGTAATTTAACTCCACTACGCAACACAAAGAGCTCGCCGCGCGGACGTGGATTGACGCGCGCGGCGACGCGCGACAAGCCGTTTTATTTTTTTCTCCGACCCAGGTAGGTTCTCCATAAATTTTTTTTTTACGGTTGAAGGGGAAGGATTTGGCTATCCGAAAAAAATTATCTCCATGGATTCCTGTAGGTCCCGCGGAAATGGCAGCGAAATCAAAAATAAAAACGACGAAAAAAAAATTGAAAGAATTTTTTTTTTCTTAAACAAATTTTTTTGTATAAAAGTGCATTCCTTTACGAACAAAATGATTTCAGGATCAGTCCGCTCCGGTAAATACTTTCGGAGATATGAATTTTCAAACATAGCGGTGCAACAGCGACTTACCATAATTCAAATAGCTCTAACTCCGCCATTTTTGAAAAATTTTCAAAATCCCTGAAATTGTATTTTTTTTTCCCCCGTAGTACTAAAGATATGTCGAATGGCGCAAAGATCCGTGACTTGACGGTTTTTTTTTTTGAGTGAAGTGACGTGGATCCGCTCATATACCCAGGTATCTGTACCCACATAGGTCCTGACAGCCATATAGCTATCGTAATTTGGGACAGATCCGTATGGGAATATACCATACAGGTGAAGGACCTATGTAGGACCCATACCCGTATAGGTATGGAACCCATATCTTTATACTCGTGCCTATATACATGTCTTATATAGGTTTTCCTCCTATACATACACCCCCATATAGGTCTTAATCCTATATATATTAGACCGTTTCAAAAAAAAATCGATGATATTTTTTTTGCTTCAAACAACCTAAAACGATACTTTGACATGAAAAAATAACCTGCGTGAAGAATGAGCCCTGTCCTCAAAGATTTAGAGGTGCCGCATCGGACTTTTGTCTTTTTTTATTTCATTAGGATGAAATATTATTATTTTTTTTTTTCGATTTTTTTTTTTTTCTTAAAGGAAGAATCAAGTCTAGTCAAATTTTCTTTTCTAGTCTTTTGCCTGGCTGAAGACTAAGAAAGAAAAGTTAACTTGACTTGATTGACTGAGACCTGAGACCTGCCTCTGGAAAAAAAAAAATACAAAATTAAAAAAAAAAAATATTATTTTATCCTCATGAAATAAAAAAGACAAAAGTTTGCCTGGTCTTTTGCCTGGCTAAAGACTAAAAAAGAAAAGTCAACTCGACTTGATTGAATGAGACCTTCCTCTAACAAAAAAAAAAAAAAAAAAATTAAAAAAAATATTTGAAAAAAATTATCAAATTTTTTTAAAATGTTTGGCCAACCATTTAGAAACATATGATTGGTCAACTCCACCCGAGCGGAACGTCACACATGGACGGTTTCGCAACTGGCGTAAATAGGGACACCCTGTTGGGGAGCAACCAGTATCAGGTTGTTTCTCGCCCTGATGAAGTAAACTGCAATGTTTACGAAACGTCGGCACCCAACCGTAAAACAACGCGGCTCCAACCTGGAAGCCAAATCTCATTCAGAATCTCACCGCGAAAGCCTCAAAGACTTTTAAAAAAAAATATTTTATCCTAATGAAATAAAAAAGACAAAAGTCCGATGCGGCACCTCTAAATCTTTGAGGACAGGGCTCATTCTTCACACAGGTTATTATTTCATGTCAAAGTATCGTTTCAGGTTGTTTGAAACAAAAAAAAATACCATCGATTTTTTTTGAAACGGTCTAATATATATATATGTATATATATATACCGGGTCCTAGTGCACTATACCGACGTAGGTCTTATGTACTCCTATGAGTTGTACTCCTATAGGAACCTGTCCCAAATTACGATACGTATGGTACGTATGTAGGTCCTGTATAGGTTCCTATGTGGGAATTTTCACCAGGGATGTGTTAGTTGTAGTGTGCATGTCGTCCTTACTGGTAGATGGTTGCTGCGAGTCTTTTGCAGTAGGATTACATTGATTCGGTTTGTTCGGTACGTGTAATAGAGGGTGATGCTGGTTTTTACACCCGTCTAGCGTGCAGGCTTCAACTTGACAGTGGTCACGGCGTTGTCTGCTCAACAAGCAGCGAAAGCAGATGCCCTTTTGCCTAGCCCATTGCCATCTACGCTTAAGCGGTTGAGCTGCAAATTTCTGACACTTTACTGTGGAATGGCTGGCCCATCCACAGTAACCGCACTCTGTTCGCCCTTTTGGCTCTTCCTTCTGTTTTCCACCCCGAGTTTTGATCTTTTTCGTCACCCTGCCGCTTTCTAGGGCGCCCAGTGTGTACAGTGCCCAGTGCTGGCCTTCCATGAGGTGTCTTCTTTTCACCTTGCCTGGCTTGCCGTGTTTCCTCCGGACGCCCCTGCGTCGACATCACGAGGCGGACCGTCCCTGCCTTGCAGGCTAGCTCCGCTCCTTACTACAGGAATTTCGCCATGATTTTTAGGCGTGGTTCCGCTGAGTCGGTGCATTCACCCAAGTAGTGGTTGTAATTGTAAATCATCGCAGATGACATTTTGCTAATTATATCTTAAGCTAACTCTGGGCTATGGAGATATCCTACGTGGTTCATCGCCTCCATCGCTGCCACAGCATTTTGTACTTTTGTAGCTAGTACTACCACGTCTATTTTGCCGGAGTTTATCTTC
Organism: Tenthredo mesomela; assembly: GCA_943736025.1. Taxonomy (NCBI): domain Eukaryota; kingdom Metazoa; phylum Arthropoda; class Insecta; order Hymenoptera; family Tenthredinidae; genus Tenthredo; species Tenthredo mesomela. The sequence continues at coordinate 23,022,562 of OX031014.1, read as the reverse complement.
GGGAGTTTTTTGACGTCCTCCACTATCTTTCTTAAGATGACATCAGGATTGCCAAACCGCAGTTCAAGGGTCTTCATTACTTGATCTACGTTACTGGCCGATCATCATGAGTGAGGCTACTACGTCTTTGGCCTCTCCACCGAGACATTCATGAAGACGTGAGATGTTCTCTCGCTCTGAATAACCTCCCAGTTCCGTGGATAGTTCGAACGCGCGTTTGAACTTCAGCCATTCCAGGGCCTCTCCTTTGAAAGTGGGTAGGCCTTTTTCCGCCGATAATCTGTTGATTAAGCGATTTGAATTGTAACTCGTGCTTGCATCCCGGACCGTTTCCAATGTTTGGGTTATAGCTTGAGTCAATCGCGAGATATCCGCGACATCAACGTTTGGCGAGCTGGCGCGTGGGATCCTCACCACTCGCTGCGCCGCGAGTACTTCGCCAGGATTATTTCGAACGTTGTTAAGCCAGTCCTCGACGCTGCCAGCCCTTCCAACACTGCTTCGCTCCGTGGTTTCACTAGATGGCCCTCCGGCTCCTATCTCAGCCGCTAGCTTCTCATTTATGAGCTGCAGTTCTATTCGCTCTGGTTCTTCCAACGTTTTGCGACGAATTTTCGCTCTCTCTTCTGCTGCTCTGATCTCCAGCTGTAGCGCTCTTTTTCTCGTCGTCGCACTGGATGTCGACCCCTGGGATCCAGCGTAAGTACCGCCCATGTGAGAGCGTTCAGCTTCAGATAGTGATTCGTGATGATGCTCCTCAGCCGTATTGGCTCGTTGCCGCAGTGGTTGTATCACGGCAATCGTGTTATCAGGTGCTCTGGCTTGCCGATTATGATCAGACGTGTTGGGCAATGGATTGTTGGGAATCCCTATTGGAAGCATATGCATATCAGGCCCTGGTTCAAGGTCCTGGACGACCTCCCATGCAACCGACGTCGAACTGCTCGACAGTCGATTGCCGCGCTGCTGCCGTCTGCTATGCCCTCGTCTTGATGGCATTGTACGTCGTTCTCGTCCACTACACTTTTTAATAGTATGATTTTTAAATTGATTTTAATAACTGTCTCTTCTCTTTTCACTTTGTGCTATTTCGTTCGATAATTGTGCTGTTTGTTTTCCGTGTGTATACGCTCCTACATTTCATACTCCTAAAACCACACTGTAACAACTCAAAAAAATCTTATTTCTTCGAAATTGCCATGAGACTTCATCAGGCCCGGCGACTATGGTATGGTGGGTATGGAGCGTACCATACCCGAATTATTCCCGGTGTGGAATTCCATACCCGAAAATCTTATATATTTAGTCGAAAATAATTTAAATGTACTTTCATTAATTCGGGCCTTACGCAAATTCTTGAGGGATGTGATTGCTCAATCGATATGCGCTCTACGTGACGTCTTCCTGTGTTCTCTCGAACTGCACAACTTTGTGCGGATCCCTACAGACCACGCTGTAACACGGCCCCCTTTACAGAGGCACTGAGTATAGATAGACAGAGGGTTGGTGGCATATGTACACTAGGGTGGTCCTCATGTGGTTTTTTTTTCGGAATTTCAATGTTGGATGACCGTAAATCGGCTCTAAATGTGGAAAACAGAATTCTCTAATTTTTTCAGATTTTTATTTTGAGCCCCTATGGGTCTAATTTAAATTAGCGCGATTGCATCGGATACGTTTCATTGTTATATTACACACAGCTAGAGTGAAAAAATTAAATAGTATATTATGCTGCAAGGACCGAACGACAGTGATTTTTGACCAGGGTGAAGTTGGCTGCACGAGACGAAGGCGAGGGCGAATCACCCGAGTCAAAAATGAATGTCAATCTGTCCATGCTGCATACCATATTTTGCATAACAAGCGCACGGAAAGTGGGGTTTGTCCTCATTCAGAAGAAAATGAGTCTTTGAGTCAGTATTTAATTAACCCACTGATATATATATTCTAACTGGATAGCCGTTCGACCAAAATCGACCAAAATCGACGTCGCCGCATGGTGGCGACGTTCGGAACTGGAGGACAAATATTTTCATTTTTGACCAGCATTTTTGTCCTCGGACCTAAAAAACTAACGAATTGGATCCTGATTCAAAAAGACTTATTTTCCACTCTCAAATGAGGACAAAAAAACCCCCACTTTCGATGCACGTGTTACGAAAATTATTATCTTACAAAGTGATGAATATATCGATTAATTCATTATTTTCTATTGATTTTTCTTTCGTTAACGATATAATTTTTCATTCTATTATTTTTCAATACAGCTCATTTTCTTGTATTGGTGAACTTGATGTTACACGGGGTCTCCGTTTCAGGTATTCCACATGAGTGCCTAATATGTTGATGCCACAGTTCTGCAGCTCATTCTTTCATTAATTTTTTGTTGTGAATAATTTTAAATGCTCGCGAAAAAAAATTACAACCATCGCCAGAGATTCAATCAACATGTGTTATGTTGCACTTGAATTGATATTGTTCAATTTGAATGGAGGCTTCTTAGCGCCAGGCTTGAATATGACTGAAAAAAAAATGGATAGAAAATATTGAACCGAATATTTAACCCCACGACTCGTATGAAATAACCCATATACGATTTGTGACTATGTTTTATAGAAATATGAATACTATCATTTATTATTCAATTCAGGTTTGTTGATTCAATTTTTAATCTAAAAATTACTGAAATTAGTATTTTTGCGAATGAAAAAAAATCCATGTGAAAATTAGGCCAATCAGGGCTCAAAATAAAAATCTGAAAAAATTAAAGAATTATTTTTCCCACATTTGGAGCCGATTTACTTCCATCCAACATAATTTTCCATTTAACGACCACCCTAATGTACAGATAGACATTTTTTTAGTAGGATGGAGGAATTTTATTAGTAGGATTAAAGGTCTATAGCAAGCCGAGATGAACCTAATGATCTCCTTATTGCGCCCCCCCCCCCCCCCCCCCCCCCCCCGCCATCGTGCTTCTGAAAATATTTTTCCATACCCGGCAATGTCGTAAGTCGCCGGGCTTGGACTTCATCTAATAGCATTTATATTCAGTTGAATGCAATCCCCTAAAAATACTTTTTTTTTAGATGTTACAATGTTGTTCTGGGCGTGCGATTTGATCAGGCACACACATTCGCGTCAACGCACTTCGCCACATAGACGTTTTAGTTTTCGCGACACTTTTTGGCTGTCGACTAGACGATTTCACGCGTGATTCTACCCCAATCAACTCCTACGTTAGCTAGCTCGAGATCCGGCTCGAAGGACCGTTTTGTAACCGACGGACCTCGCGGTTCCGATACTGCACACAGTGCCGTCTTTAAGCATGGGCCCGATGGGCCCGGGCCCAAGGCCCCGGGTTCTAGGGGGCCCCCACTGGTGAGCCAGAAGACTATCGATGTCAGTTAAATTCGAATATTTTACGCTGTATTTATTAATTTTTCTTCAAATTTTATTAGGGTGGGCTATAAAAAAGACTAATTTTTTTTTCCTTAGCTACCATGAAAATATTATTCATGATGACGAAAAAAAAATTCTCTTAAAGTTTGAGCTCTTAATATTAATATTAATATTGTAATATTTTTAATATTTGTTGTAATAATAAGTTAATATTTATGGGTTCCCGAGGGAAATAAAGTGAATCAGATGAAATATAATCAATTGGGCAAAAGGTTTATGTATTCAGAAAATACAGGTCTGCTTCAGTACGAGGCTAAAGACAGACTAATTTGTTTTACAATAATACTTATTGATACGGCAACGGCGATTCATATATTTTGAGAGATGTCTTTTATCATATAGACTACTTGATCTAGATCGTATGAAAGTAATATATAGGGGTGAATTCATCAAATATAACACTACTCCCCCCTTAGTGAAAGAGTCGACCCGACTCGTAAGGTAAATATAATAAAAATTGTCTATTTAAAATCATCATAAGGATTAGCAAGTCAATATTTGAATCATAAAATCTATGTGCTCTATTTAGGAAAATCGGAGCTGTGGCTCAAATAATTAAAAATTTTCCTAAGTACTATCTGACATTCGTCTTCTTATTAGTAGGGAAACCACAGAAAACCTCTAAAAAGATAGTCTAACTTAATTTCACAACATGGGTTTTTACAAAAATCTTCAAGAACAGGAACCAGGAACAAGAGTAGAAACTCAGGGATACAGGATCAGTAGACAGGAATCAGGAAATAAGAGTAGAAACTCAGGAACAAGGCGAAGAATTCCTTGGTCATTATGAAGAAAGTCCTGAATACTGGAACAGGAAGGGGTTGGAGGGGTAGAAGGACCAAAGACTGGAACGGAAAGTCCGATTCTAAACTCCAGGAGATCCAACTCCAAACCTCTTCGAAATAAATCATATACGACCTAAATGGGAGGACAAATGTTATTCTCTCGAAATAATAAGGTCATAAATATGAGTTTCTCTTCTAAAAACTCTTCAAAATTATAGATTCCTTTCAAATCTCTTTTAAATCAAAATTATAAATTCCTTTTTAAATATTTTCTTTCAAATGATAAATTAAACTTTTTGATATTAGATAGATTATTTCAAATATAATAAATTAATAAATTAAATTATTCAAATCAAAATTATAAATTCCTTTTTAAATATTTTCTTTCAAATGATAAATTAAACTTTTTGATATTAGATAGATTATTTCAAATATAATAAATTAATAAATTAAATTCTTCTATTAAATAAATGTTATAAATATAAATTGGAACGATCTTATCTGAATAGAAGTGAGGAAACCGGAATAATAGGTCAGGATGGGATGAATTAGGCTTCCTTCTTCTCGTCTCAGAATATCATTTCGTCATTTAAATAGAATATCCTACTATCGGAATATCGGGAGCTGGAAAAACTTGGGTTAATGTTTGTAAACTAAAACATAACCTATATGTAGATTTTCCGCTCAGATCTCTTATATAGCTATCACGCTAATGAAATAAAAGAAAAGTTAGATCGATTGAAAATAAATAATGAATTGGAAGATAAACGATCGTAGTCGCATTTAAAACATTTACGTAACACTTTTTCTATTAAAAATTGGATAGAACTAGGACTATTAATAAAAAGTTTTAAGTTTCGTTGAATCATTAGAACCTACTCTTTTGAGGTTATTGGTTGTGAATCTGAAGAGGGATCTCTATCCCTCCAGGAAGTCTGATTTGAATAATTATTTTTCTCGTCGTCTTTTCGCCAAGACGTCCGAGAATCCGAAAGATTATCATTAATTGAATTATTCCTTTTTTCTAATGAGAAACATTTATCTGTTACATGACCTATCTTATGGCAGAATTTACACACGGGTGGAGATCTGCCTCCGTTATTTACGTTGTAATTATTATTATTATTTCTGTTATAATTATTTTGCTGCCTGGGAGTAGTTTTCTCAGAATCGTTTGATTTTATAGGGATAGTAGGAATTTTATCTGTTTCAATTTGTCTAATTTTTCCTACTCCTAAATGATGTTTAGTCAATGCCTCAATTTCTAGACCCTTAATGACCGCTTCTTGTACAGAAGAAGGTCCTGTCAGACTAAGAGTATGTCTCAACTCTGGGTCTGTTATTGCATTAATGAATTTATTGCAGGCTAATATATCTCTAGTTGGTTCATCACAATTAGGTAAAGCTATTCTAGCTAATCTTTCTATTTCTACTCCAAGAGAGGCAAGACCTTCCTCCTTAGCCTGTTTTTTAAGATCTAATTGAGTTAGAGATAATTTTGATATGAGTTGACTTCCGAATCTCAAACGTAAGGCTGCACTGAGTTTATCATAATTTTCAATATCTGAATCAGCAAGAGCTGATAGAACAGCCAAGGCAGGACCTCTCAAGCTTCCTGCAAGCTGTCCGGCCTTAGTAATAGAGGACCAAGAGTTTACTTTTGCAATTATTTGAAATTGTCGCTCATAGTCAGCCCAAGGAATTGATCCGTCAAAGAAATTTACTTTAAGGTTAGACGATTTTTTTGATGACTCAGTATAACCTTCATTACGAGTAATAATTGTATCGTTAATTTGTTTATCGCGACTACTCCCGGCGCGAGATAAATTGAGAGGAAGATTATTAATTGTATTGTCTATATTTTGGTCACCAGCCATTTGATTAGTATGTTCTACGCCTCGTGCGTCCCGAATTGTACCTCCAATTCGGTCGCTTTGAGCTACAGTACGGGTGTGTGGCGTAAAAGTTGCCGCTCCACCCGTACGAGGTCTACGTATTGTTGGGGAAGGTTCTTCTTCCCCATAGTTTTGTACAGACCGTATATTTGTGGGTTCAATTATTTCCTCGATTCTCACTGGGGATCGTCGGGGAGTTGAAGTTTAAGACATTGTTTCCTGTGGTTCCAGGCGTCTCATAAGAAGGGACATGGTGGTTTGTTGGGCTGTCATATTAGCTTCTCGGTCAGCTCGTTGAGCTGCTAAATTCGCCTCTCTTTCCTCTCGTTGAGCTGTCAAATTTGCCTCGCGTTCAGCTCGGCGTTCTTCTCTCTCTTCTCGGAGACGTCTGTCTTCCCTTTCTTCACGCTCACGTTGAGCTATTAGATTAGCCTCTCTTTCTTCTCTTTTGGCTATTAATTTGCGTTCTTCACGATCGCGATTTCTTTGATCTTCTCGCTCTTCTCTTTCTCTTTGAGCCGCAAGGTTTGCTTCTTGTTGAGCTGTCTGAGCAGCTAGACTCGCTTGCTGTTGTGCGGCCAGAGTTTGGAAAAGTCTTTCCATGATATCAACCTGAGGTTGAGGTGCTGGGGCCTGTTCGTCGATGATTGCTCGTCGACGAGAAGACATTGCTTTTTCTTTTTCAAATTCTTTTTAAATCCTTTCACAGTCACGAACTCTCTTTCAAAAATTCACTTTATCGATCCCGGTAAGATCCCACTTCTGACACCAATGTAATATTTTTAATATTTGTTGTAATAATAAGTTAATATTTATGGGTTCCCGAGGGAAATAAAGTGAATCAGATGAAATATAATCAATTGGGCAAAAGGTTTATGTATTCAGAAAATACAGGTCTGCTTCAGTACGAGGCTAAAGACAGACTAATTTGTTTTACAATAATACTTATTGATACGGCAACGGCGATTCATATATTTTGAGAGATGTCTTTTATCATATAGACTACTTGATCTAGATCGTATGAAAGTAATATATAGGGGTGAATTCATCAAATATAACAATATTAATATTAAGAGCTGGCTCATCGTGATTTTTGATTTCCCATTTAAATAACACGAGAAATGTTTTTTTCTTTATTTGGAATTTTATTCCAATCTAACGAATCATCGGGTTGTAAAAATCAATACATATTCTTGTAGGAAATTAAAGGATCTCCAAAAAAGGTCTGATATGATTTTTCGCTAAGTCCACTCGTTTGAAAGTTATTCAAGGTTAAAGTTCAACCTCCAACGGTATATGACGACTTTTTTTTTCGACTTAGCGAAAAGTCGTATTAGACCTTTTTTGGTGATTGTTTAATTTCCTACAAGAATATGTATTGAGTTTTACAACACGATGATTCGTTAGAACGGAATAAAATTCCAAATAAAAAAAAAAAAACATTTCCCGTGTTATTTAAATGGGAAATAAAAAGTCACGAATGATGTAAGGTTGTGTTAGTTTTACCTAATAAAGATGATCCATATAAATCATATTTGGTCTCCTACATTATTTACAGCATTAATTATCTATAAAAGAGGGCCCCTTAATTAGTCCAGGCCCTTGGGCCCCTATCATGCTTAAGACGGCGCTGACTGCACATACCGGAGTTCGCCCAGCTAGGTCATAACCGTCGCCTTTACACGGGGAAACGTTTTGCACAGCAGCAGTCATGCGAAGCTACGGCAGCGCTTCTGCATACTCCTGGACGGTAGCGGTACGACTTTTGACTCACAGCTGCTCAACTTGAGTGGAGCGGCAGGCGCTCTTCTCTATGCAAGCGCTGCCGCGCCGTGCGAAGTACTCATACTGCCTAATGCAGTAGTCAGCGCCGTGCCAATGCAGCGGCAGCCGCTTCAGGGCGCCTATATGCTTAGAGCAGTGAAGGGCATCGCCTGGCTCGCCGAGCCAGCCCGGCTCTAAGTGTCAATTAGTGCGACCGTAAATCCCCTCGGTCTACCTGAAAACGGTCACTCGTCCTTACCTGGAAGTGCGATGGTAGGGGCAGCGTTCAGGAGAAATAAAAGGAACTAAGGGGTGTGCGGTCTATTTGGGATGGCAAAAATTGCGTCGGACCGTCCGGGTCTTTGCATACCTGCGAATCCCCACCCATAGCTACCAAAATCGAAGAAATGACGTTAAAAGAATTAGTGCCGGTGAACGAGTTGAGTGGATTAACGGCTTAGGCTCTTTTCACTAATGAGTGTGCCCTACACTGGTTTAGAGCATGCGGGCGCCCTGTTATATTTCTTCATAAGCAATGCAATAACATATAATAATAATAATAATAATAATAATGAAATACAACAAACAAAACAATTGTATTAAAAAGTGTTTATTAAAGTATTAATTGGTATAGAAACTTATTATAATCCATAGTGGAAACATAAATAATGTGCCTCTTCTTTATATATTGATAACGCAGGTGCAATTAAAGGCAAATCTTTTACATTTAAAATTTTTTCTTTAGAATTACCAGAAACAACGTATGAATTATAGTGATCGTCAAATGTAATTTCATCATAAAGTTTCATTTTCAATAAAACATTATTACCATCGTATTTTATTTCTGTAATCTCCCCAAATTCGTGTTCAATCTGAGAATTGTCTGTTACAAAATGTCCAAACTAAAATTATTGATCACATGAAATTGGTTTACATTATTAAGGGGACTGGAGAGGTTTGAAATTTGTATATGTTACGTGACTTTGATTGCGCATATCGAGGGTACTAATGAATTCAATGGATTTGTACTTTCACTAGTCTTTATTAGCATGTTTGTGTGTGAAAATATGCTATATACATGATGCCTAGGTCAATAATATAAGCTGTCCAACGTTAGTAGTCGAACAATGGAAATAGTGGTTTGACCACGATTTCGGCTGAACGGATGATCTGATCTAGAGTTTTTTGGCCTAGATCTCTTCGTTTGACGCCGCTCTATCGATCCCATCTGAAACATAGAAAAATCGATAAAAATTACAAAAATGGCGACCAAAAAACGCAAAATTGAAAAAAAATAGGGAAATTTGTTATTATAAAATCGTTGCAAAATTTTTTAGCGAAAATATTTCAGGTGGGATCGATAGGCCAGAGAATTCTGCAACTTTTCGTTCAAATTTCATGTTGATATCTTGAACGGTTCTCGAGATATCGTGGTCATAACATCTAAAAATGTAGTTTCGAGAAAAACGGGTTTGAAGTTTAGCCTGTTCTGGCGTTCGGCTGGCTGCGTGTCACACTACAGTCTCGACTCTACGTACCAAAATTTTGCAAATTTCTCAGTCAACTAAATGAGGCAAAGTTCGTGAAGGTTTACACACATTCACAGAACAATATTAACTTTATAAGACTTGTACTTACAAAATTTAAAAAGCTCCAGCGCTGTAAAATGCAGTATCTAAATCACGATCTGCTCCAGCATTAGCCGCAGAACGTCGCGTCGGTTCTTCTCCTTTCGAGCCTGTTTCGTGCTTCCGAGCGCCTTTTTATCTGCGTCCTGCAACCGAATACGGTCTTGCTCCTTGCACCTTGCGAAAGCACGTGGTCCCATATTCAATCCCAATTTGCTCATTATGTCCAGCATTCGAACGGAACCTCCATTGAATGTCGCAACTGCCGTATATGCTGCGATTTCAACGGTTTCGGAACCACTAAAGTATTCTTTTGGAGCCATTTTCCACACGACCGAGTGGAGGCTTTCGTTGGAATTTTGTGTAAAGTGTCCCACACATCTCTCCAATAATTCCGTTTTAGATAAAGAATCGTAGACTGGCTTGATTGCTTTTTGTAAATCCGCATGAAGTGCGGGCTTGTGTTTGTATTCTTCCAATGTACCTGACTCTTTGGCTTTCTGCCATGTGCACAGCTATCTGATCCAGCGGGGCAGGTGTCATGTTGCGGCACAGCATCCGTGGAACATTTGTGATGATACGTTGCCCATATCGCTGAATGCATGTGTTCTACAGAATTGTGACTTCTTATAGCGTTACCGTAGTATTGTGTCAGTTCTTTTATGAGAACGTCTGTTAATTTGCCTCTACCGCCAAGGCCTTTTCCCGCTTTTTTGACGTTACGCAGCCTGGTACCCATACGTTTCTGTACGTGACCGACGCACTTTTCTTTGAACATTTGAAAGTCGGGCCCATAAGGTTCCATTTTTTGTACGGCTGAAAACGTTTTCGAATCCCCGTCACCAACATAGTGCTTATATTTGACGTTGTACTTCTCAACTGATCGTTGGGATATTTCGCACGTGGCATCCACTTCCATTTTACCGGCAGTTCCTTGATGGTTCTGTGTACATTCTGCTCCATGTTTATCCAACCAATCTGAATATTCCTGTGTACCACTACGCGCCTCCCATGCCTTGCATGCCGCACAATACGACGATTTTATGTTGACATCAAGTACTTTTCCTGTAGAGTTTCCGATGATCGCAACAAGGCCATGTAAAGACTGGAATCCTCGCTTTCTCCAACTGCCATCACCCGAAATAACAATGCTGTCCGCGTCACCAGTCAAATCGACTTCTTCAGCCGCCGCTCTCATCATTGATAGTTGAGCTACTTCTGAAGCCGCTGTTTGAATACATTTCACTATTCTGTTGTATGGACAACGAGTCAGAAAATCTGGAAGGTCCGTCAATCCAGAAAACTTTTGTATTCCTGAAAATCCAATGCCTAAGACTCTCATTGCATATACAATGCGTGTATTCAAATCAGAGTTTTTGTGGCTTATTTGAGGGCACGAATCTATGTAACGGGGTTCACAGTTCTGGCACTGCAATTTGATTCGGAAAGCTAAGCCAACGTGATCCACTGTACCGAAGGTTATTTCGTTGCCGCAATCTTTGCAGCGAACGAACTCACTTAGCGAATCAAAAACACTACGAAAGTTTATGATTTCGTACGCGATGTTATCATTCTCAATCGTACTTATATTACTATCGGTACATAATTTTCGCTTTGATGAGGTACATGGCTGTGAATTATTATTATCGTCCCGCTTCAGAAAATTCTTATCCACTCTTTGATTACCGTGGAATCGAATTTTTTTCGGCCGCCCTCGACGTATACACGCTTTTCCGGAATTGTGTTGTCGGTTGCTTTATGAGGCATTTTGAACGGAGAACATCAAAACAATATCAACAAAAATATAATCGTATGCCAAACGCTCGTGCTACCCTAGTTTGGTATAACAGGGAGTAAACTGAATAACAGGCGGCTACAGACAGTGAGCGGTCGCACGACTCCCTGTGACGATACGGCAGTGCGACTATCTGTACTGGGCTGTGAGCGCACAGTTCTACTGTTTTTGCTTTCCTGACCTCAATTTTGCGAATTTTTTAAAAAATCAAACGGGAAAATATTCTTAAAGAATCACACTATCAAACTAGACAAAAAAAAAACAGGAATTCAATTTTTTCAAAATTTCAAACCTCTCCAGTCCCCTTGAATACACAACTTTCACGCACACCAGTTTTACGAACATCATCAGTAAGCACATCACATTCATAATTCTCTTTGGTACGAATTTGGGACTTATTTTCGGTAACCATCACAGAAGATTCTGCGGAAGTCACCTTACAAATCCTACATGAAAAATCAGAGTTGAATGATTCCGTAAAGCCAATAAGTATCTGATTAAGTCCTAAGTTGTCACCGAGAATCATGACAAGTTGAAACTTTACAACAATTTTTCTGTTACCACGATTGACTACAATGCCTTTGCTCTCAAGAAAATTTAGCTGTTGTATTAGATCTTTGAAAACGTTATGATTGGTTGTATTTCTTTTATCCCGAGCACGTATCAATAAACGAAAAAAAAAATTGAGTCTAATCGCGAAGCGATACAAGGTGGCAAACAAGCAATTGTTGTATAAGTCGCACCAAATTTATTCTTGCCGGCATGCGAGCCTAATGCATTACCAACCTCTATTTCGTCGTAATATAAATAAAGTGGTTGTCCCGAAAAAGAAGCTGTCCCGAGTTTTCAAAATCATTGAAATGTTTTTTCCAAAAGCACCCTTGCATTATATTTGTAACAATATGAGTTTCTTTACGTAATAGTTTGATGTAATCACATATTTCCTCAAACATTACGTAACGTAGACAATGTGACTAACACTTCCTCAAACATTATCATAACGTAGACAATGTGACTAACATTTTTGATAGTTATCATGACCGCCTTCAGTTCACGTATGAACTCGAGGTTAAGCGCGGGTTAAGTTTCTTAGATGTCAACGTTATACGAGATGATTCCAACGGGTTGATCACTAATTGGTACAGAAAGCCTACGTTTTCTTGTAGATTCTTGAATTTTGATTCCATGCACCCTTTGTCTCAAAAGCGAGGAATGGTATTTAATCTAGTAGACAGAGCTATATCGTTGTCTCATTCTAAATTTCATGCTGAGAATCTGAAATTAGTAAGAACACTGCTACGTGATAATAATTACCCTGACGATTTCTCAGAGAGGTTAATAACTAAAAGGGTGAAATATTCAAAATCCAAGAACATGCATACTAAAAATACCAATATTGTGATCACGGTGACTGACCCAGAGGAAAACACCTCAGTTATCATGGTCGTCAAAGGTCATGTCGCCAGGAAACGTAAGATAGTACCTATACCATACATTAATGGTTTCTCAGAGAGATTGGGTTGCTCACTTAAGAAATATGACTTAACAGCTGTTTTCACTGTTAACAGTAACCTAAGATCTGTAGTTACTAAAGGCAAAGACCGGATTGATGAGCATGATAAATGCAATGTAGTTTATAAGATCCAATGTAATGATTGTTCAGCGTCGTATGTGGGTGAAACAAAACGAGAACTCAAGACCAGATTAAAAGAGCATAAAGACAATTTGAAGAAAAATCCAGAAGCACATTCTGTCGTTTCCACACATCAACTAGAATTTAACCACACTTTTGATTAGAGTAATGCAGTTGTGCTTGATAGGGAATCAGTCTGGTCTAAACGCATTACCTCAGAGATGCTGCGCATTAATTTACAACCGAATGGTCTTAATAAGAAAGAAGATACTAAGAAACTGCACTTGCCTTACTCTAATATGTTGCATAGGTTGCGTTCTAAAAGTTGTTCCTAGGTGTATTTAGCTTCTAGCACATTTGTTGACGTGAAAAAACGTGGTCTCAGACTCTACCTCAACATAAACATCCATTGACGTCAATCGTAGGCATTGACGTCATTCATTGACGTCATCGTCATAATGTCAACATTAGACAAGCCTAAGACAAAACGTATACAGGGTGTCCAAACTAACCATGTCACCCCGACGGGTGGTGATAGGGGGGACCTTAACCAACATTTTCGACGTAGGAACCCATGTCCGGAAAGTTGACGTTACCTTGATGAGAGGAATCCAGAGTTTTCGGCGAACGCCTGCAACGCTCGCTCACAGGCGCGGCGAAATCCTCGAGGATTTAGAAATAATCTAAGTCTAATTCAACTGTTTATTAGCAACATAAAGAATCTATCACAGTTTTACAAATATCACAGAAAATAAGTATTTTCGCCGTTCATTTCTACAAAAAACAACCAAGTTGCATTATCACCTTTCTTTGACTCGACGAACAAAAACAAAACAACACAAGCATGACAGTTGTTTTTTGTAGAAATGAACGGCGAAAATACTTATTTTCTGTGATATTTGTAAAACTGTGATAGATTCTTTATGTTGCTAATAAATAGTAGAATTAGACTTAGATTATTTCTAAATCCTCGAGGATTTCGCCGCGCCTGTGAGCGAGCGTTGCAGGCGTTCGCCGAAAACTCTGAATCCCTCTCATCAAGGTAACGTCAACTTTCCGGACATGGGTTCCTACATCGAAAATGTTAGTTAAGGTCCCCCCTATCACCACCCGTCGGGGTGACATAGTTAGTTTGGACACCCTGTATAAAGAGAGTCGTCTTAACCCCCCCCCCCCCCCCCCCCCCCCTCGCTTTATTAAACGTCTTCACCAGCACATGATGACACTTGGCTCATCGTGTATCGTGATATAGTCTAAGAGCCAGCGACAAAAATAGTTACGTCATTTGATATCGACAATTATCAGCCTTATTGTACTCTCCTAATACTTATGTTAATTGATCTGGAAGTCTGGCGAGCGCCCAGTGGTGGGTGCGGCCGCCGCGGACTTCCAAAGTGGTCAAAAAAATCAGTTCAAAAACGTGATTTGATATCGGCTGAATTTTGGTGAGGTGGTAGGAAATGATGTCTCGTACTCGTTTATGAAAATCCCAGACGTTTTGGTCGGTGTAAAGGTAGTGCCAGACGCGATCTAACGGACGCGAAAATCGACCCTTACTTACGTCATTTGATATCGGTTCGGATAAGATCGATTATTTAGATTGAAACCTCAATAATGTATATCTGCCTTGCCAGACGAAAATTTCGCTGAAAACTGTCTGCCAGACGACGTCAAAAAGCGGCTAATTTGCTCAAATCATGGTAGAAACCGGGTACTGCAGCTATGAATAGTTTTGGTGATTAACATTTTTTTATCAAAAGCAGCTTGTCATGCGTAAAGGTAAGAATCCATATTAGTTAGTAAAATCATAAAGATATGTTTATTTATAAAAAATGAAGAAAAAAAAAACACATTTCATTTTATATTCATTCTTAGGCGGTTTGAACGTCGTCGTCGCAAATATAAAATGATTACAGATCTTTGCCGCCATGGTCATCATCTTCGTCGGCGTAAAAATAAATAAACGAACGAACGAACGAACGAACGAACGAACGAATAAATAAATAAAAAATAAACAAATAAACAAATAAACAAATAAATAAATAAATAAATAAATAAATAAATGCGGATAAACGTGCAACAATATTCTAATACCTATAATTTTTACAGAGGACGAACATGATTATGATGACGCCGACGAAGATGATGACCATGGTGACAAAGAGCTGTAATCATTTTATATTTGCGACGACGACGTTCAAACCGCCTAAGAATGAATATAAAATGAAATGTGTTTTTTTTTCTTTATTTTTTATAAATAAACATATCTTTATGATTTTACTAACTGATATGGATTCTTACCTTTACGCATGACAAGCTGCTTTTGATAAAAAAATGTTAATCATCAAAACTATTCATAGCTGCAGCACCCGGTTTCTACCATGATTTGAGCAAATTAGCCGCTTTTTGACGTCGTCTAGCAGACAGTTTCCAGCGAAATTTTCGTCTGGCAAGGCAGATATACATTATTGAGGTTTCATTCTAAATAATCGATCTTATCCGAACCGATATCAAATGACGTAAGTAAGGGTCGATTTTCGCGTCCGTTAGATCGCGTCTGGCACTACCTTTACACCGACCAAAACGTCTGGGATTTTCATAAACGAGTACGAGACATCATTTCCTACAACCTCACCAAAATTCAGCCGATATCAAATCACGTTTTTGAACTGATTTTTTTGACCACTTTGGAAGTCCGCGGCGGCCGCACCCACCACTGGGCGCTCGCCAGACTTCCAGATCAATTATCATAACAGTATTAGGAGAGTACAATAAGGCTGATAATTGTCGATATCAAATGACGTAACTATTTTTGTCGCTGGCTCTCCGTCTAATAATGGTGGTCTTTGACACCATGTTTTTTCACTTATCACTAATTTTAATAAGGTAATTTAAGTTCCTTCTTATTATCATATTAAGAACTGATCTTGTGTTTACTTAGTATTCTAAATTGACTACCATTGTATTTGTTTTGACTGCATTTCATATTAACTTCTCTGACCATGTAAATATTATCTGTTTGTATACGTGTCAAACTACTGACCTAATTTTAATATTTCATGCAATTAGTTTCCTTGACTTGTTAATTTGATTCATACCGCGGTATTCATGAACGTCCGTTAAACAATTACGAGCGTAAAAGTTACGGCCGTTATATATAACAGCCGATTTCTTTAAAAAACCGACGAATAATCGCCGGTTACCAAGCGGCTGTTATTGACGCCGAGCGCGCGCCAACTACGATTGGTGCCTTCTATTGTTTATAGATTTTCACCTTCGTTTATACCGTTACGCATTATTTGCAGAAGTCAAACTATAACGATAGTAATATCAATAATTATTATGAGCGAAAAGCGTAAAAAGGGAAGACATTTTTCTTCACAAGAATGTTCCCTTTTGATCAGTCTTGTTGAAGAACGTGTAAAATTAATCGAAAACAAAAAAACAGATTTAGTGAGTGTAAAGAAGAAGAATGAGGTGTGGGATGAATTGTGCGCACAATTCAATCTTAGTGGCGACAACGGACCGCGTTCAACCCTGCAATTGCGAAACTATTACGAAAATTATAAAAGAAAGACGCGAAAGGATAATGCGGACGACAAGGTATAGTACGATGAATTGACCAAAGACTCGCCATTATAACAATTATTATTATAACAATTAAGTCAAAATGTTTCGAAATTACCCCCTTATATATTATTTCAAATTCAAGATTTACGAAACAAATATGAATAGTAATTTTGAACTAATAATATATTATTGGATGTGTATTCATTCAGGGTGAATTATACAAGACTGGTGGTGGCAAATTTACCAAAAAGTTGGATGAAAATGGCGAACGGCTTATAAGTCTAATCCGGCCACAGTTCCAGCCAGACCAAAATGTATTCGACTCTGCAACCGAATACCACGATATAAGCGGTGAATCGGAGTCTATCTCTACGAGTATTAAATCATAAATGACAAAAAAAAAAAAAATTGAGAATTAGTAGCCCACGCACTCACTTTATCCTACAATATCACTTATTGCAGCCAAACAAGACTTGACACAAATAGCTATTGACAGCGAAACCAGCAGTGATGTGGATGATTCGAGTAATGCCCGTATTACCGATCCGCCCGTTCGTTTGTCATCTGCATCCTCTCTTGTGAGTCATCACAAATGATATATGAATTAATTCTAGCGAATGATTACGTAATATTGAAATATTTATCAATGAATATTTGCAGCCTTCCTCCTCGACGGAAGTAAACAGAGTCCCCCCGAGGCCAGCTGAAGACAGACCGGAGCAATCACGCGGAAGGCGAGAGAGAAAAAGCAGACCGAACACTGTGTATGAAAAGCTAATCGGATTCACGGGCGAAAAGAGTGAAAAGATGCATATGCAATCCACATACGAGTTAAAAAAGTTGGAAATATTAGAAATCGAAAAAAAAAAAAAAATAAAAGAGGATGTCTGCAAACATAATGCTGAAATGAACGGCCTGGCAAAAGTTAAATTGAATTTGGAAATCGAAGGTTTGAGGAAGATACAGAAAAACGAGAATGAACTTTTTGAGCTCCGGAAAAAAAAATATATGATAGAAATGAGAGCACAAGAGAACAATCTTGAATCGCAAATAGAAGAATTAAAATCGAGACATTAAGGGATTTAGGTCCCTATCAATTATTGAAGCGTTTGATTGAACATTTCACCTCAATTTCAACAAGTACACA
Organism: Tenthredo mesomela; assembly: GCA_943736025.1. Taxonomy (NCBI): domain Eukaryota; kingdom Metazoa; phylum Arthropoda; class Insecta; order Hymenoptera; family Tenthredinidae; genus Tenthredo; species Tenthredo mesomela. Next base: position 23,004,883 of record OX031014.1, on the reverse strand, counting down.
GAGAAAAAAGTTCCTCGTTTCGAGAAAAAGATTTCTTCTTTTAAGAAACTGCAGTTTCTTGAATGTTTTTTGTTGAAATCAAGGATATACATTTTTAATTCGAATTAAAACTACAGATTCTGAAAACAAGATATCTTTTTAATTCGAATTAAGAACGTATTTCCTTGATTTAATCAAAAAACATTCAAGAAACTACAGTTTCTTAAAATGAGAAATCTTTTTCTTCAAACAAGGAATTTTTTTTATCTGTGTACCTTAACTATGAATACTCCATCTCACATCAATTGCTTGCAATAAATTTTAATTTACTGTTACAAATTAACATAACTCCTTGTTATACACAAATAATTGATCAATTAGTTAAATTAATCTTAAGGGGGGACTTCGGTCAAAAAAACGTTTTTTTTTTTTTTGCATTTTCTTGTAGTAAAACATTTCGAAAATGTTGTGTCAAAATTTCAAGTCATTCAGAGCAAAACTTTTCAAGATATAACCAGTTTAGTACCCACTCCTTCGACGCAGGTATACGGCAGCCGCACGCTCCGAAGCAAAGCGCGCAGCTGACACGCAGGTATAAAGATATTCGCTTGCTTGGCGGTCATTGTGATAGATTTAGATAATGAAGTTGCTGCAGGAAATGTCCTTTATGGAGCTGGAATTGATGACTCAGTGTAAGTTTGAAAAATTAATTTTTTTCTTCACTTTTTCAGTCAGAAGCTTTGGACGCGTTTTGCTCGAAATATTGTTTTCAAATCCCGTGCCCCTCGTCATTCAAAAACTACTGCACCGATCCTTTTCAAATTTGGTACATAGTTTCAATATATAAAATACCCGAGCCCAACGGTTTTTTTTTTTAATTATTATTATTTTTATCAATTGTACAACAACAAAATGACAGAATTTTTCGTTAAAAATCGCTAGTTTTGTTTAAAACGACCGCCAAAAGTGTAAAAAAAAAAAAAAAAAAAAAAAAAAAAACACCGTTGGGGCGAGGAAAAACATCTACTTTAACTAACTTAACCAACCGTTTTTTTTTCAGATGATTCTACAATGAGTTACGAGGGGCACCGCACACTAACTTGCAAAAAAGACGTTTGCGCCAATGGACTGTCACCGGCGTATTTCTGATTATTTTTCAACAAAAATTTGACGGAATAATATTTAAATGATAATGTTTAATATGCACAATAATATAATAGAAATACTTTTACCGAATTCCCAAAAAAAAATCAGGAAATAAGTGTTATTTTTCACCCAAAAGTCCGAAGTCCCCCCTTAAAATTATAGAAATTCAATCGAATCAATTATTCAGTGTGAATGAGAGTAGAAAAATTATTATTAAATAAAAAAAAATAAATAAAAAAATTAAGTAGGAAATAAAATAATAAAATATAGAACTTTAAATTAAATTCCCCTTATGTACATATATTACATTTGTTTTCATTGAAGTTTTTATTTATTAACTTTTACTATTGTGGTTGACTGAATACGGTTTCGATCAGGGTGCTCCGTACGGCAAAATTATTTCCAGGAAGTAAATGGTTCATCTGAACTACATTAATTGCGGCGTTATCGACGACCGCAATAACTTCGGGTTCGCCATCACGCAGGTCAATGCTGACGTTATGTAGTACCGCAGCTGCTACGATGACATGTAATATTGTCTGATTTTTTACTCGCATTCCAAGTGATAAGCACGGAAATCGTCGTTTCCATAAGCCGAATGCCCTTTCAATAGTGTTTCTAGTCGCAATCTGAGATTCGGTGAATCTTTGTTCAGCCGGAGTATGAGGGTTATTAACCGGGGTCAACAAATACGGTTTACACGCGTAACCTGCATCTCCCAATAAATAACAATCTGGATAATTGCCAGATTCGAATTCAACTCGTAACGGCGAATCGTAAAATATGGTACTATCGTGAACAGATCCGGGCCATCGTGCAATCAGGTTAATAAATTTGAGATTCGAATCACGAACGGCTTGCACATTATAAGAAAACCAGCCTTTCCTGTTTCTATACAATTCGGCTTGTGGCCCACCTGGCGATTGTATTCGTATATGAGTGCAATCTATTGCACCTATCACGCCTGGGAATTGACGAATGCGGTGAAATTTAGTAATTATTTGTTCACGATCATTCAACGTGGCGGGCATTTTTATCATGTGCACACCTAACGCCGCTATTTCTCTGGTAACTCTCGGTATGATGCGAGATACGGTAGGTTGGCTGACATCAACATGATCACCTAATACTTTTTGAAAAGATCCCGTTGCGTAAAATCGCAATGTGATTAATAATTGCGTTAAAGCGGGTATTGGTCGGCTACGATTAGTGACCATCTCGATGGCTGGCCCTACAACTTCTAGCAAATGCATTACAGATTCCTTCGTAAATCTAAATCTGTTTTTGAAATCTATATTATCGTATTTCTCGAATGGGTTTCCGCATTCTCTAAAGAGTCTTGGCCGATGCTGAGGCATAGCGTGCATCACATCGTCGACAAATTCCAAATCGGAATCACTTGAATTCGTTGAATCGTAGTCCATTTAAAACGTCACTGTATAATTGGAATGGAAAACATAGAATAATTATTGAGTAATTGGTGCTTATATCTGAACCCGACTCTTTGTAATGCAGATTCCAATTTTTCAGATATCAGTTCGTTTTAGTATTCAAATATCTATAACTTACGAGGGAATTTGAGAAGATTTAAAAAAAAAATCTCATATTTAGCTGTAGCTTTAATGATTATAAGACATGCAGAGTGCTGGTGAACTAGAAATCTTTGTTGAAAACGACCGAAAGTGAATGCGTTTTTAATTAAGGAATTAATTGGCGTTTTTGTGGTAATAGTAATCACAAAGAATGTTATTAATCTATAAACAATAAGAGGCATCAATCGTAGTTGACGCTCACTCGGCGTCAATAACAGCCGCTTGGTAACCGGCAATTATTCGTCGTTTTTTTAAGAAAGCGGCTGTTATATATAACGGCCGTAACTTTTACGCTCGTAATTGTTTAACGGACGTTCATGAATACCGCGGATAGTCTAATATGTTTTGTCAACCATGGACCTTTTTGTAATTTTTTGTAATTTTATAATTTTTTCAATAAATAGCCTCTGATGAGGGCAGCACATCATTGCCGAAACGTCAGGCCAAAGAAATTAAAATCAACTGACTCGACTCGATTGATTGAGCCCCTCCTCAAAACAAGAAGTTCAATAATCTCTGCAAAGGTATTTGCCAGCCATACATAGATACAGGTACTAACTTAAGGGGGGAAATCACATTAGGATTTTCAAAAAATTGGATTTTTTTTTATTATATAAATTGTTAGTATAACTATTCAAGAATACGATGCCAAAATTTCAAAACGAAATCCGAATTCGTTTCGATTCTATGAGCCTAAAACCGATCACCCATCGGGTCAGCGCCCGGGCGGACCGCAGGTTGGGTGCTCCGCTCGCTCAGATAGTCACTTATTTTTTGTTTCTTTTTTTTTTTTTCAAATGCTTGTTATAGGGCGATTGTACAGACGGTACTAGAAGCATCGACATCATTTTAATTATATCCCGGTAAAGCGTTGCTTTACCTCACTTGCCGTCAGTTTGATTTTACCCTTTGACCCGTGTGTTTGAAATTACGTAAAAAAGATGTCTTCATATCCAAAAGTTGAGCATGAGACTTCGGATCGACGCAGTAAACCACGTAAGAGAGCGTTTCACGGAAACCAGCATACTAATAAAAAACAGAGTCAAAGCAATCAAGGGGAAAGTGCCAGTGCAAAAAAACTTTACACTGCTACCAGTGAGAATGTGATTGTGAATCCCTTGCATTTTTATCGGTTTATAGAATTTTTCACCGTATTCACAGCATTGTCGGAGATGTTGATTTGTCGTAATTGCAAGCAAGATGTAAAGTTTGAAGAAACTGGAATCCGAGGCCTTGATTTCAAACTTGTTGTCAAGTGTAACTGTGGATTTAGACATATCCATTCAAGTGCTCTAATAAATACTGGATTCGAGATAAATCGCAGGATTATGTTCGTCATGCGACTCTTGGGCATTGGCAGACAAGGGTTGAATTTATTCTGCAATTATATGGACATCGGCAGCGGTATAGCTGAAGCAACGTATAATAGAATTTTGGATCACATCCACCTCGCGGCAAAAAAAGTGTTCGAACTTTGCTGTAGAAAAGCTGTAGAGGAAGAGAAAAAAGAGAATGAAAAACGAGAAAGGCCTATTCTGAATTTCAAAGTTTCTGGAGACGGTACTTGGAAAAAAAGAGGCTTTAAATCTCTATATGGCGTGACAACTCTCATAGCATATTACTGTGGCAAAGTCGTCGATCTAGATGTGCGGAGTAGTTACTGCCATGCTTGTGCGCGATGGCAGACAAAATCCAAGAATTCTCAGGAATATTTAGAATGGAAAGAAGAGCACGATGATGAAGCCTGTACTAAAACTCATGAAGATTCTGCAGGAAGCATGGAAGTAGAGTCCGTAAAAAAGATGTTTTCAATATCAGAAGAGCTGCATGGTGTAAAATACGATAATTATATTGGCGATGGTGATTCTAAAACATTTGCAGCAATCCTAAGTTTGAATCCTTACGGTGATGAACCTAAAGTCATAAAAAGCGAATGTATAGGTCACGTTCAGAAGAGGATGGGAACTCGCCTCCGAAATATTCGAAAAAGTAAAAAACTGGGCGGAAAAGGAAAACTTACAGAGGCGTTAGTGAAAAAGCTCAGCACTTATTATGGACTAGCGATTCGGAGAAATATAGACAGCGTCGAAGACATGAAAAAAGCAATTATGGCGACATATCATCACATGATATCCACAGATGAGAATCCTCGACACGAGAATTGTCCAACGGGAGAAGACAGCTGGTGCAAGTGGCAGAAAATGACAGCTTTTGGAATGGAGCCTGAACCGCACCCTACTCCATTGCACGCCAACGTACAGAAGGAAATTTTCCCAATTTATGAAGATTTGTCAAGAGACGATTTACTGGAAAGATGTTTAGGCGGTCACACGCAGAATGCAAATTAAAGTTTCAACTCCACAGTTTGGCGGTTCGCTCCTAAGCATTTGCACTCTGGACTAAAAGTGATCGAAGTTGCATCATATTTAGCGGTTGGTCTATTCAATGAAGGAAATTCATCCATTTTGATGGTCATGAACGAGGCAGGCATTATAGTTGGCACGCAGAGCTTCCAGTATGCGCTACGAATGGATGAGCAGCGCGTGAGCCGCCAGAATAGACGCAACTCAATGGAATCGAAGGAAGGTCGGAAAGCAAGAAAAGAAGAACTGCAAGCTCAGAATGATGTCTATGAGGAAAAAGAAAGATTATTGTATGGTGCTGGAATTGCGGATTAATCGGTAAGCACTTCATATTTAGGGATGTGCCGGATAGTGAATTTGCCGGATAACCGGATATCCGGTTCTAAGTCATTTCCGGATACCGGATATCCGGTATCAACTGCTTTTTCTTCGATGGACTGATAATTTATGTTCAGCGAAGGACATAAAATCTGGAAAGATCATGAACTATGTATCAAAATAGCACTAATCAACTGTAGAAAAACTGAGTCACTAGAATGTTTTCTCAGAGCGTAGAACTGATTTGAAGAAAATTATTTTTAAGGTGTATGTATGCCCCCTTAAAGTAGCGAGCCAATCATGCAAAAAAATAAAAACAAGGATTTTTATTTCCTGTTGGACTACTTATTCAATTTTCTTTCATTTCTTCAACCTCGACCAGTAGTCTAGTTATTCTGCCGTGATTTGGTATTAGCCGGCAATCCGGCCGGATATTGGTGGTGTCCGACAGACCTGCCGGATAGTGAAAAACAGGCCGGATAGGCCGAATACCGGATAGTAACCGGATATCCGGCACATCCCTATTCATATTGTTGATAACTTTCAAAAATTTCTCGTTTTCTAAATAATTTTTTTCAAACGCGTTTTTCTCGAAACTACATTTTTTTTATTTGCGGGAATTCTAGCTCAAAAAGTTATGGACCGATCGTTATGGTAATTGAAAGCGTGTTTCTTTATAAAATTACGAAGAATATGAACCAACATTTGGGATGATATCATTGTTATGTATTACGCTGCCACCTTTGTTATGTATTACGCTGGAGTTGGATTTCGTTGGTTCGTTCCTCGCTTTTACACTCTAAAGTAACCGGGGTTGAGGTTGAAGTGATCACAGTGAATTTTGGGTATATTAACAGAATAGTTGTTTTTATTATTGGTTACAGAAATGGTAGAATTATCTATAAAGTTTTACACGTTATTGGATATTTGCGATGAGTGATTTTGTATTGATTACTTTATCGAAGTCGGGAGCTAAAAGGGAGCTAGTGCTCCTCTTGACGATTTAGGAGAGAGTGTCTTCTGCAAGTTTAATATTAATAATCGCTACTGATGAGCTGAATAATGAGATCATCTTTTCCTTTGTCCCGGGCATGGGCGCGTTCATGCAGGTGCAGTTTATGGGTGCATAGGTAGGGATGTAGTTCTTGGAATGTAAGGGTGAGACTTCCTCTGATTAGAGGTGGTGAGACTGGATGCATGCAGGATGTTATGTCTTGGGTATTGAGAGTGAGAGAGCATAGAGGAGTATGGAACAGGGCGGAATACGTAACACGCCCATCCCCAGGGGAAAAAAAATATTGCTCCTGTGAAGCAGGAGGGAAATTTTTTTTGTAAAAGTTAAAATGTATATAATAATATAATTTAGGTATAAGGTTGTATATTAACGAGAGTAAGTATACTTATATTTACGTTAGTGAATAGATCTAGGTATACATTTACGTTAGTGAATGTATTTATGTACGTGGATCTACGTCAGTAGATTCATTCACGCGTAGATTCACGTTAGTGAATCTACCTTGTTTAGGTGTATGGTTTTGTTACAATTTGTCTTACAATCAGATGGATAGTACAACTGGTATGTTGGAAATAGTTATAGTATAGATTATAGTATAGTTAATATTACTTATTGGCAATAAAATCAGTTATAAATGTCTTATTTAGGTATAAAAAGATGTTTGAGCTGTCTGAGCTGCTTCTATGTTTAGTGTAGTCGGTGTAGTTGTAGTTGGTGCACATGTGACTGCTGGAGGATTATTTTGTTCGGTAGAGTCTTGATTTCCGTCAGGACTTCTAAATCTTCTGAATATCTTAAGTATTCTTTCTGCTGTTGCAAATTTTTGCGCTATGTATACCAGTGATACTGAGCCGAATAGGGAAGAGATATAATAGAGCATGTTTTCGATACGGTTATCGTTTTCTGCGGCTCTTTGGTTCTGAGTCATTTCGTCTGTTCTTTTGATAATGTCATTTAAAGTTAGTCCGTTTGCGGATAGGTCTTTGGACGTTAAGAATGGAGTTTTATTTAGTATTGATGTTGGGATGAACGATAGGTTTTTGGGTTCCTCATAGATGGTCGAAATGTTCAAGTTAAATTTTGGTGCGTATGAATGTGTTTCTATGGTTTGGTAGTGTTTAGTTGTTGATAGTGAGATTGTATGTGAATTTGCGGTGCATTTGTTATTGAGTTTCGATCCGGTTCTTTTTTCTCGGTTTATTGTGAATTGATTTCGCGATTGGGAATATATTGTGTTGTGGTGGTTTTGTAGTTTGATGTATTGATACTTGTTTTCCTTCATACGTGGAATTCTTAAAAGTTGAGTCCCATGATTTGTTGGGGGTAGGAAGTTTTCGTTTATAATGAGGAACGTGGTCGTCTTCCGACGATGAAGAGTCAGGTGGTAATGAAGGAGATTTAGGCTTTCTTAGTCGTAGTTTATATTTGTATTCATGTGTTGGAGATTGCATGCTATTACGTTCGCTGTACTCTGTTTTATTTTTGTGTGCGTCACTTGAGTCTGAATTAACGTTTGGCTGCTTTGAGATAAGGTTTGAATTTTTGTTTTGTTTCCGATCGTTTATGGATGAAGTTGATTCAGAAGTTTTTGTGAGTTTACGTGATTTTTTATTTATGGGTAAATTGTCTGAAGGGATGTCAGTATTTCGTTTTTCGTTTAGTGAGTAGTTTGGTAAGAGTCTATTTGGAAAATGTATTGTTTCTATTTCTGGTGGTAAGCAATCCATAGGGATTTGATTAGATTCGTCATCGTCTGTTTTCGAGTCGACGTTGCCTTTATGTCCTTTTATATGAGCGGGATTTGATGAGTCATCTGTACTACTTAATTGTTGCGGGTGAGTTCTCGACGATTGTTTGAGTGTGGAGTGGTTTGTAATAGTTTCTCGGACGGGTGTACTGAAGGTTTTGAGGACTGGTTCTAGAGTTACTGTTGGGACTTTTATCTCAACAGCTGATTCGTTCGAGTCTATCGCGAGTATACATGCTTGACCGCTTTTGTTTGTTATTAATGCTTTACCGCAGTGGATATTGGAACCTAAATTAATTGTATCTACGTAGCTTTCGTTGATTTCCGAATTTGAAACTTTAAGAGGAATTACTTGAGCGGTACGACCTGGTATTGTAATGAGAGTTGCGATTTTTGGTTTGTGTTTTTGGAGTTTGAAGGGAATCACAGTATCTGTCAAAGTTAATGTATTATTTTTATAGGAAATGGTAGCTTTTTCTTTATGTAACAAGGGTTGTCCGATAATACCGTCTTGAGCTATCGGGAAATCTTCGCGGACGACGTGAAATTCGTGTTTTTTATTGTTGATTTTTAATTTGGTTTCCGCTAAAGTATTAGTAAATCCGTCTGTTATTCCTGTCATTTTCCGTATTTTAGTTCTGTCACGTTCGGTATCTTCTTTTAGGGAATTGATTTTAACGATATTTAAGTCCGCACCGGTGTCTATTATGAATTTTGATTTTGTTTCTAATTCTTTTATATCGATTTCGATGACTGGCAACAGCTCACTTAATGGTTTGGATTCTATGTTAAAGACGTGATTTGTTGTATCATTGAACGCCGTTGTGTATGTTCGGGGTCCGTCGGCGCGTTCGAGTTCTAAATGGGTCTGTGTTTGTTGATTGCGTGAGTTATTATAGGCGCGTTTTCTACAATTTTCGATCGTGTGTCCTTGGCGTTTACAATAGTTACAAAAAGTTGGAGGATATTGTGTATTTTGTTGGCTAGACTGTCGCTGTTGGTTAGGAGGTTGTTGGTTATTGTAGGCGCGTCGCCTGCAATTTTCTATCGAATGTCCTTGTTGGTTACAATGATTGCAAAATCTAGGGGGATATTGTGAGTTTGGTTGGTTGGGAGGGCGTCTGTCTGGAGGTTGTTGTCGGTTTCTGCAGTCGTCTATTGAATGTCCTTGTCGATTACAATGATTGCAAAATCTAGGGGGGTATTGTGAATTTGGTTGGTTAGGAGGGCGTCTGTTATAGTCTGTGTTATGAGATGTTCGATTTAGGAGTTCTTGTTCTTCTATTAGTGCCGTTTCGATGGCTTTAGCCAGAGTGGTCGGGTTTGAGCCGGCTACTCGAATTTCAATTTCCGGGATCAAGCCTCTAACGAAGCATTTAAGTACATTTGTTTCAACTGCTGCAATCATTCCAGCAGTATCACGTGTGCCTGAATTATTGATCGCTTGTGTTGTGTTGTGGTGTAAGTCTTCGACCTTAGCGCTATAATCTAAAACACGTTGGCCGCTTTTTTGTTTGATATTGTTCAACTCTGCTTGCCATTCGAAAATTGTTTTCTTTGGTAAGAAGGCTTGTTTTAAGACCGTTAGGATTTCGTCAATAGTGTCGTATTCTTTACTTCCTAAATATGATTCAGCTGTTCCATAGATTTTGGTTCTGATCATTCGCGTCAAAATAGGGCGCTGAGTTGGTTTCACAAGAGTTTTGGCATTTTCACAGCTTCTTATGAAGTTATTAATATTCAAGTTTTTCCCATTAAAGTAGGGGATTGTATCTAATAAGTCTTTAAGAGACCAGTATGAGGTTTCTGCGTTTTCGTCAGGCATTTTGCGATTTGTGAATTAGATTATTTCGTTTGAGGTATGTGTGTACTTATTATAATTAAAGATAACTTACAAGCTGATGATCAGGGTTAGGAAAAATTTCATGTTTAATACGGATCTGAGTTGATATTGGAGATGAAGCTGTTGTGTTGGACTGCGTCGGATGTCGGATGTCGAGAAGTCGTCGATGAGAGTATAGATGTCACGGCTCAGGAATCTGCGCTTCGTTGTAGCGAGATCGCTAATTGTTGGATTCAGATGAATCTTTGTGGGGCTAGGTGCCTTTGAGGATGATGTCGGACTTCTTTTCTTTTAGCAACTTTGATTTTATTGCTGAGTTATTTTCTTCGTTTTTGTAGAAATAGTTAAAGAACACAGTATTATATTACGTTCTCACTTTGATATCTATACATATATAATATATGCACTTTATATTATGTGGATTTGGTAGATTTTGTTGATTTAGTGATTTAGTAGATTTCGTAGATTTTGTGGATTTGGTAGATTTAGTAGATTTAGTAGCTTTTGTGATTTTGTAGATTTTATAGATTTCGTAGATTTTGTGATTTAGTGATTTGGTAGATTTAGTAGATTTAGTAGATTTAGTGATTTCGTAGATTTTATTGATTTGGTAGATTTAGTAGATTTGGTAGATTTTGTAGATCTTGTTGATTTTGTAGATTTAGTAGATTTAGTATATCTTGTCACAATGATTTGAAGTATGGAAGATTTTACACTAGAAATCGTGTGTTTGGAAATAGGTAATCACTCATATCACGTATATATCACTTCGTAGAATTCACTTATTTTGTCACTTTATTTTCCGGTAAACGAGGTAGTTCCGCTGCCACCATTGTTATGTATTACGCTGCCACCTTTGTTATGTATTACGCTGGAGTTGGATTTCGTTGGTTCGTTCCTTGCTTTTACACTCTAAAGTAACCGGGGTTGAGGTTGAAGTGATCACAGTGAATTTTGGGTATATTAACAGAATAGTTGTTTTTATTATTGGTTACGGAAATGGTAGAATTATCTATAAAGTTTTACACGTTATTGGATATTTGCGATGAGTGATTTTGTATTGATTACTTTATCGAAGTCGGGAGCTAAAAGGGAGCTAGTGCTCCTCTTGACGATTTAGGAGAGAGTGTCTTCTGCAAGTTTAATATTAATAATCGCTACTGATGAGCTGAATAATGAGATCATCTTTTCCTTTGTCCCGGGCATGGGCGCGTTCATGCAGGTGCAGTTTATGGGTGCATAGGTAGGGATGTAGTTCTTGGAATGTAAGGGTGAGACTTCCTCTGATTAGAGGTGGTGAGACTGGATGCATGCAGGATGTTATGTCTTGGGTATTGAGAGTGAGAGAGCATAGAGGAGTATGGAACAGGGCGGAATACGTAACACGCCCATCCCCAGGGGAAAAAAAATATTGCTCCTGTGAAGCAGGAGGGAAATTTTTTTTGTAAAAGTTAAAATGTATATAATAATATAATTTAGGTATAAGGTTGTATATTAACGAGAGTAAGTATACTTATATTTACGTTAGTGAATAGATCTAGGTATACATTTACGTTAGTGAATGTATTTATGTACGTGGATCTACGTCAGTAGATTCATTCACGCGTAGATTCACGTTAGTGAATCTACCTTGTTTAGGTGTATGGTTTTGTTACAATTTGTCTTACAATCAGATGGATAGTACAACTGGTATGTTGGAAATAGTTATAGTATAGATTATAGTATAGTTAATATTACTTATTGGCAATAAAATCAGTTATAAATGTCTTATTTAGGTATAAAAAGATGTTTGAGCTGTCTGAGCTGCTTCTATGTTTAGTGTAGTCGGTGTAGTTGTAGTTGGTGCACATGTGACTGCTGGAGGATTATTTTGTTCGGTAGAGTCTTGATTTCCGTCAGGACTTCTAAATCTTCTGAATATCTTAAGTATTCTTTCTGCTGTTGCAAATTTTTGCGCTATGTATACCAGTGATACTGAGCCGAATAGGGAAGAGATATAATAGAGCATGTTTTCGATACGGTTATCGTTTTCTGCGGCTCTTTGGTTCTGAGTCATTTCGTCTGTTCTTTTGATAATGTCATTTAAAGTTAGTCCGTTTGCGGATAGGTCTTTGGACGTTAAGAATGGAGTTTTATTTAGTATTGATGTTGGGATGAACGATAGGTTTTTGGGTTCCTCATAGATGGTCGAAATGTTCAAGTTAAATTTTGGTGCGTATGAATGTGTTTCTATGGTTTGGTAGTGTTTAGTTGTTGATAGTGAGATTGTATGTGAATTTGCGGTGCATTTGTTATTGAGTTTCGATCCGGTTCTTTTTTCTCGGTTTATTGTGAATTGATTTCGCGATTGGGAATATATTGTGTTGTGGTGGTTTTGTAGTTTGATGTATTGATACTTGTTTTCCTTCATACGTGGAATTCTTAAAAGTTGAGTCCCATGATTTGTTGGGGGTAGGAAGTTTTCGTTTATAATGAGGAACGTGGTCGTCTTCCGACGATGAAGAGTCAGGTGGTAATGAAGGAGATTTAGGCTTTCTTAGTCGTAGTTTATATTTGTATTCATGTGTTGGAGATTGCATGCTATTACGTTCGCTGTACTCTGTTTTATTTTTGTGTGCGTCACTTGAGTCTGAATTAACGTTTGGCTGCTTTGAGATAAGGTTTGAATTTTTGTTTTGTTTCCGATCGTTTATGGATGAAGTTGATTCAGAAGTTTTTGTGAGTTTACGTGATTTTTTATTTATGGGTAAATTGTCTGAAGGGATGTCAGTATTTCGTTTTTCGTTTAGTGAGTAGTTTGGTAAGAGTCTATTTGGAAAATGTATTGTTTCTATTTCTGGTGGTAAGCAATCCATAGGGATTTGATTAGATTCGTCATCGTCTGTTTTCGAGTCGACGTTGCCTTTATGTCCTTTTATATGAGCGGGATTTGATGAGTCATCTGTACTACTTAATTGTTGCGGGTGAGTTCTCGACGATTGTTTGAGTGTGGAGTGGTTTGTAATAGTTTCTCGGACGGGTGTACTGAAGGTTTTGAGGACTGGTTCTAGAGTTACTGTTGGGACTTTTATCTCAACAGCTGATTCGTTCGAGTCTATCGCGAGTATACATGCTTGACCGCTTTTGTTTGTTATTAATGCTTTACCGCAGTGGATATTGGAACCTAAATTAATTGTATCTACGTAGCTTTCGTTGATTTCCGAATTTGAAACTTTAAGAGGAATTACTTGAGCGGTACGACCTGGTATTGTAATGAGAGTTGCGATTTTTGGTTTGTGTTTTTGGAGTTTGAAGGGAATCACAGTATCTGTCAAAGTTAATGTATTATTTTTATAGGAAATGGTAGCTTTTTCTTTATGTAACAAGGGTTGTCCGATAATACCGTCTTGAGCTATCGGGAAATCTTCGCGGACGACGTGAAATTCGTGTTTTTTATTGTTGATTTTTAATTTGGTTTCCGCTAAAGTATTAGTAAATCCGTCTGTTATTCCTGTCATTTTCCGTATTTTAGTTCTGTCACGTTCGGTATCTTCTTTTAGGGAATTGATTTTAACGATATTTAAGTCCGCACCGGTGTCTATTATGAATTTTGATTTTGTTTCTAATTCTTTTATATCGATTTCGATGACTGGCAACAGCTCACTTAATGGTTTGGATTCTATGTTAAAGACGTGATTTGTTGTATCATTGAACGCCGTTGTGTATGTTCGGGGTCCGTCGGCGCGTTCGAGTTCTAAATGGGTCTGTGTTTGTTGATTGCGTGAGTTATTATAGGCGCGTTTTCTACAATTTTCGATCGTGTGTCCTTGGCGTTTACAATAGTTACAAAAAGTTGGAGGATATTGTGTATTTTGTTGGCTAGACTGTCGCTGTTGGTTAGGAGGTTGTTGGTTATTGTAGGCGCGTCGCCTGCAATTTTCTATCGAATGTCCTTGTTGGTTACAATGATTGCAAAATCTAGGGGGATATTGTGAGTTTGGTTGGTTGGGAGGGCGTCTGTCTGGAGGTTGTTGTCGGTTTCTGCAGTCGTCTATTGAATGTCCTTGTCGATTACAATGATTGCAAAATCTAGGGGGGTATTGTGAATTTGGTTGGTTAGGAGGGCGTCTGTTATAGTCTGTGTTATGAGATGTTCGATTTAGGAGTTCTTGTTCTTCTATTAGTGCCGTTTCGATGGCTTTAGCCAGAGTGGTCGGGTTTGAGCCGGCTACTCGAATTTCAATTTCCGGGATCAAGCCTCTAACGAAGCATTTAAGTACATTTGTTTCAACTGCTGCAATCATTCCAGCAGTATCACGTGTGCCTGAATTATTGATCGCTTGTGTTGTGTTGTGGTGTAAGTCTTCGACCTTAGCGCTATAATCTAAAACACGTTGGCCGCTTTTTTGTTTGATATTGTTCAACTCTGCTTGCCATTCGAAAATTGTTTTCTTTGGTAAGAAGGCTTGTTTTAAGACCGTTAGGATTTCGTCAATAGTGTCGTATTCTTTACTTCCTAAATATGATTCAGCTGTTCCATAGATTTTGGTTCTGATCATTCGCGTCAAAATAGGGCGCTGAGTTGGTTTCACAAGAGTTTTGGCATTTTCACAGCTTCTTATGAAGTTATTAATATTCAAGTTTTTCCCATTAAAGTAGGGGATTGTATCTAATAAGTCTTTAAGAGACCAGTATGAGGTTTCTGCGTTTTCGTCAGGCATTTTGCGATTTGTGAATTAGATTATTTCGTTTGAGGTATGTGTGTACTTATTATAATTAAAGATAACTTACAAGCTGATGATCAGGGTTAGGAAAAATTTCATGTTTAATACGGATCTGAGTTGATATTGGAGATGAAGCTGTTGTGTTGGACTGCGTCGGATGTCGGATGTCGAGAAGTCGTCGATGAGAGTATAGATGTCACGGCTCAGGAATCTGCGCTTCGTTGTAGCGAGATCGCTAATTGTTGGATTCAGATGAATCTTTGTGGGGCTAGGTGCCTTTGAGGATGATGTCGGACTTCTTTTCTTTTAGCAACTTTGATTTTATTGCTGAGTTATTTTCTTCGTTTTTGTAGAAATAGTTAAAGAACACAGTATTATATTACGTTCTCACTTTGATATCTATACATATATAATATATGCACTTTATATTATGTGGATTTGGTAGATTTTGTTGATTTAGTGATTTAGTAGATTTCGTAGATTTTGTGGATTTGGTAGATTTAGTAGATTTAGTAGCTTTTGTGATTTTGTAGATTTTATAGATTTCGTAGATTTTGTGATTTAGTGATTTGGTAGATTTAGTAGATTTAGTAGATTTAGTGATTTCGTAGATTTTATTGATTTGGTAGATTTAGTAGATTTGGTAGATTTTGTAGATCTTGTTGATTTTGTAGATTTAGTAGATTTAGTATATCTTGTCACAATGATTTGAAGTATGGAAGATTTTACACTAGAAATCGTGTGTTTGGAAATAGGTAATCACTCATATCACGTATATATCACTTCGTAGAATTCACTTATTTTGTCACTTTATTTTCCGGTAAACGAGGTAGTTCCGCTGCCACCATTGTTATGTATTACGCTGCCACCTTTGTTATGTATTACGCTGGAGTTGGATTTCGTTGGTTCGTTCCTTGCTTTTACACTCTAAAGTAACCGGGGTTGAGGTTGAAGTGATCACAGTGAATTTTGGGTATATTAACAGAATAGTTGTTTTTATTATTGGTTACGGAAATGGTAGAATTATCTATAAAGTTTTACACGTTATTGGATATTTGCGATGAGTGATTTTGTATTGATTACTTTATCGAAGTCGGGAGCTAAAAGGGAGCTAGTGCTCCTCTTGACGATTTAGGAGAGAGTGTCTTCTGCAAGTTTAATATTAATAATCGCTACTGATGAGCTGAATAATGAGATCATCTTTTCCTTTGTCCCGGGCATGGGCGCGTTCATGCAGGTGCAGTTTATGGGTGCATAGGTAGGGATGTAGTTCTTGGAATGTAAGGGTGAGACTTCCTCTGATTAGAGGTGGTGAGACTGGATGCATGCAGGATGTTATGTCTTGGGTATTGAGAGTGAGAGAGCATAGAGGAGTATGGAACAGGGCGGAATACGTAACACGCCCATCCCCAGGGGAAAAAAAATATTGCTCCTGTGAAGCAGGAGGGAAATTTTTTTTGTAAAAGTTAAAATGTATATAATAATATAATTTAGGTATAAGGTTGTATATTAACGAGAGTAAGTATACTTATATTTACGTTAGTGAATAGATCTAGGTATACATTTACGTTAGTGAATGTATTTATGTACGTGGATCTACGTCAGTAGATTCATTCACGCGTAGATTCACGTTAGTGAATCTACCTTGTTTAGGTGTATGGTTTTGTTACAATTTGTCTTACAATCAGATGGATAGTACAACTGGTATGTTGGAAATAGTTATAGTATAGATTATAGTATAGTTAATATTACTTATTGGCAATAAAATCAGTTATAAATGTCTTATTTAGGTATAAAAAGATGTTTGAGCTGTCTGAGCTGCTTCTATGTTTAGTGTAGTCGGTGTAGTTGTAGTTGGTGCACATGTGACTGCTGGAGGATTATTTTGTTCGGTAGAGTCTTGATTTCCGTCAGGACTTCTAAATCTTCTGAATATCTTAAGTATTCTTTCTGCTGTTGCAAATTTTTGCGCTATGTATACCAGTGATACTGAGCCGAATAGGGAAGAGATATAATAGAGCATGTTTTCGATACGGTTATCGTTTTCTGCGGCTCTTTGGTTCTGAGTCATTTCGTCTGTTCTTTTGATAATGTCATTTAAAGTTAGTCCGTTTGCGGATAGGTCTTTGGACGTTAAGAATGGAGTTTTATTTAGTATTGATGTTGGGATGAACGATAGGTTTTTGGGTTCCTCATAGATGGTCGAAATGTTCAAGTTAAATTTTGGTGCGTATGAATGTGTTTCTATGGTTTGGTAGTGTTTAGTTGTTGATAGTGAGATTGTATGTGAATTTGCGGTGCATTTGTTATTGAGTTTCGATCCGGTTCTTTTTTCTCGGTTTATTGTGAATTGATTTCGCGATTGGGAATATATTGTGTTGTGGTGGTTTTGTAGTTTGATGTATTGATACTTGTTTTCCTTCATACGTGGAATTCTTAAAAGTTGAGTCCCATGATTTGTTGGGGGTAGGAAGTTTTCGTTTATAATGAGGAACGTGGTCGTCTTCCGACGATGAAGAGTCAGGTGGTAATGAAGGAGATTTAGGCTTTCTTAGTCGTAGTTTATATTTGTATTCATGTGTTGGAGATTGCATGCTATTACGTTCGCTGTACTCTGTTTTATTTTTGTGTGCGTCACTTGAGTCTGAATTAACGTTTGGCTGCTTTGAGATAAGGTTTGAATTTTTGTTTTGTTTCCGATCGTTTATGGATGAAGTTGATTCAGAAGTTTTTGTGAGTTTACGTGATTTTTTATTTATGGGTAAATTGTCTGAAGGGATGTCAGTATTTCGTTTTTCGTTTAGTGAGTAGTTTGGTAAGAGTCTATTTGGAAAATGTATTGTTTCTATTTCTGGTGGTAAGCAATCCATAGGGATTTGATTAGATTCGTCATCGTCTGTTTTCGAGTCGACGTTGCCTTTATGTCCTTTTATATGAGCGGGATTTGATGAGTCATCTGTACTACTTAATTGTTGCGGGTGAGTTCTCGACGATTGTTTGAGTGTGGAGTGGTTTGTAATAGTTTCTCGGACGGGTGTACTGAAGGTTTTGAGGACTGGTTCTAGAGTTACTGTTGGGACTTTTA
This sequence comes from Tenthredo mesomela, assembly GCA_943736025.1. Taxonomy (NCBI): domain Eukaryota; kingdom Metazoa; phylum Arthropoda; class Insecta; order Hymenoptera; family Tenthredinidae; genus Tenthredo; species Tenthredo mesomela. The sequence goes on along the minus strand of OX031014.1, from coordinate 22,987,092 downwards.
TCTCAACAGCTGATTCGTTCGAGTCTATCGCGAGTATACATGCTTGACCGCTTTTGTTTGTTATTAATGCTTTACCGCAGTGGATATTGGAACCTAAATTAATTGTATCTACGTAGCTTTCGTTGATTTCCGAATTTGAAACTTTAAGAGGAATTACTTGAGCGGTACGACCTGGTATTGTAATGAGAGTTGCGATTTTTGGTTTGTGTTTTTGGACAAAGAGTAAATAAATTCTACAACAGTATTAATTGGAATCCGTCCCTTACGGAAAAAAAGTACTGAGAGCTCAGTACTCAGTACACAACCCGTTAGTACTTAGTTCACAAATCTCAGTACTTAGTACACAAATTTTCAGTACTTAGTACTAACACTACAGTACTAAGTACAGGGAACTCAGTGGCGGATCTACACATTTCCCAAGTATAGGCTGTTAAATTTTTGCCGCCCTTACCTTTACAATTGTCAGTTCCTAGATTATTTATACAATCCAACAATTTGGTTGAAATTGCACAAGAAATAATTTTTGGGTATATTTCTGAGCTAGTTTTTTTTTTTTTTGTATATTTCTAGCGCAGTTTTTAAAGACCCGATGTAAGAACATACCGTATCTCCTCTTCTTTGTTTTTATCTAAGTTGTTTCGTGCCTTATTTTCTTTTTTTTAGTTTTCGTTTTCGTTTTTCGCCTTGATTTGTCAACATACCTTCGATTCTCCATCCGTTCGGAAAAACGATTCGAGGAACCGGAGCAACCCAAACGGTTATTGCAATGGGAGATGGGGCCCGCAACGTGCACGTGCAACATTGACAACATTGTAGCTTGTAGATGTTGAAAAAAAACACCGCGTTCGGGGGAAAAACATTTTTTCGGCTGAGGACTATCGCGCTATCACGCACCATCATAAATATACTCAATATTAATAATTATGCTATTTCTAATTTCCATATCAGCATATCATAATAAATTGAAAACATAACAATTCATAGATTCCAGATGAACTGGCACGTACGAATATTCAACGTCGTCGATTATATCTAGCTTTCAATCTGAAGTTTTTTCTTAGCATTCAAATGATTCAAACAAAATTTCCTAAAGTTAGTACATGTTCAACAAACAATAGTCAACACATAAGATTAAAATCGATGAAATTATTCGATTATTGTTTTTAAATCTTTTGATCTATTCAAAACGAAGAATATTTGAAACAAAACATTTTTTCTTTGCAACAATTTTTCATCCAGATATACCCAATCAATACCAAATACCTATAGGTAATAGGTACACAAACCACCTAGTTCGCAGCCCCCAACCAGTAGTCGGACTTGTATACGTGGGTAGTGGGAAGAGTGTGAAATACAGGGCGAGTCACCCCTGGTATCGAATGAGAGAGGGGCTTATCATCGCAGACGCTTCGCCCCTTTCTATTCATACTTGTTATCGTCGTATCGACAAAAACCTCACTTTTGTTTTCACGTGCCGTCAAAACTATCCTACCTCAAGTTGCCAATACCTACGTATGTGAGATATTGTTGACATCAAAATGAAAACAATGATTTGATCAGGAACCGTCTTCAATTTCAGTTTATTGACGGTGAATTATTATCTACAGTAAATGTTCAAACTGTTCGCCTCCTTGATTGATACAAAAAGTGGGGTTTCTCGATACGACGATAACAAGTATGAATAGGAAGGGGCGGAACGTCTGCGATGATAAGCCCCTCCCTCATTCGATACCAGGGGTGACTCGCCCTGTATATTTTCCGCAATTTCGCTCATCTCTTCTCAATCATACAAAGTGTGGGCAGAGGCCGATTACTGGTTAGGGGCCGCGAACTGGGTGTTTCACCATGGAATATAGAAGTTTGCGGTACCGTTGAATGTACAATAAAAGGGAAGAGCAAAAAGTAATCGGAAAGATGTCTTGTAACTTCTTTCTGCAAGACATCAGGAAACCGTCTTACAGAAATCTTTTAAAAGATTTCTGTAAGAAATCAGAAATCTTTTTGATTTCTGTAGGAAATCAGAAATCTTTTTGATTTTTGCAAGAAATCAGAAATATTTTTGATTTCTGTAAGACGGCTAAAAAAAAAAAAAAAGAAATCGGTCCCCAAATTTGCCGCCCTAGGCTCAAGCCTACTCAGCCTACTGGTAAATCCGGCACTGAGGGAACTAGTAGTACTTAGTACAGGAGTACTAGTACTAAGTACAGGGAACTAGTAGTACTCAGTACAGGAGTACTAGTACTAAGTACAGGGTACTGGTAGTACTTGGTGCAGGACTACTAGTACGTGGTACAGAGTACTGATAGTACTTAGTGCAGGAGTACTAGTACTTAGTACAGGGAACTAGTAATACTTAGCACATGAGTACTAGTATCAAGTACATGAGTACTAGTACTGATTCAAAGAATACTAGTACTAAGTTGAAGAGAACTATTACTAAGTACAAGTGCATCACAGTACTCAGTACTGTGGCACTTTAACCTATCAGTGCAAGATAGATAGATAGATAGATAGATTTATTATTATGTCTATGACAATGTTAGACAATGTAGCAATTTTACAAGACAAGAGTACCAGTTCTATAAGTACAGAAGTACTCACTGTGATTAATACTGCAGTACTAGTATTCGAACCAATACTGCAGTACTAGTACTCGGACCAATACTGCAGTACTAGTACTCGGACCAATACTGCAGTACTAGTACTCGGACCAATACTGCAGTACTAGTACTCGAACTAATATCACAGTACTCGAACCAATACTGCGATAATCGAACTAGTACTGCAGCACTCGAACTAGAACTCGAACTAGTACTGCGGCATTAGTCCAAATACTATTATATTGCAGTACGTGGACTGTATATACTGTACTGAACGGTTTTAGCTAGTACTCATTGAACTAATAGCTAATACTGAAGGGCTAGTACTCAAAGTAATACTTCAGTCATACTACACTAGTATTTGGCACCTACTTATATAACCCTTCTTAGTAATTTTTGTACTTAAAGTACTATGAGTACTGTGTGTACTCGCGAAATAAGTACTGCAGTACTTTGGCAGTACGTCAAGTACTGCTGTACTGGCAGTACTTTCAGTATTTTTTTTCCGTAAGGGGTTAGATAATGAAAAAGAAAAAATCATAAATTCCATTTCATTTGTCAATGGACTTTCCCAAAAAATAAAAGCTATCCTTGGGAAAGAAGGTATTAACACTACTTATAGAATTACGAACAACAATAATGCACTTTTCACTAATCTCAAATCTGAAATTCCCACTAAGAATAGGATCAACACAGTCTACAAGATTGATTGTCTTGATTGCGACAAGTTTTACATTGGTCAATGGAAAAACAACATCTGAAAAATAGAATCAACGGTCATAAACAAGACGTTAATAAAAAAGAAATTGTAAAATCAGCGTTAGCCCAACACTCTATTTGTAGTGGACATAAATTTAACTTCGAAAATACTAGTATTCTAACCAACGAAAAGGTATTAAGTAAGAGGAAACTCACAAAGGAAATGATTCACATCACTAAAAATATGGATAAAGCTGTAAATAAAAGAACAGACATAGATAACCTCAGTCAGGTGTATTACGACATTTTGAAATAAGCCCGCACTTGCGGTTCTCCATCTGGTATCGATTACCAGCAAATATCGATCACAATCTATGATCAATCGTGAATCACTTCCTTCCTAAATGTCAAACTGGACAGATGTGAGTCATTCCACGTCATACCGGACACCTTTCAGACACTATGTTCTTGAAACTCGACATAATTTTTTTCACAGCTTCTATGAGTCAAATAAATGTATCAAACAATTTTTCAAATTTTTTTTATCTTCAATAGTTTCAGAGTTACAGGGGGTTGAATTTCGTCAAAAAGGGGCAAAAAACGGAAACACGCTGTCTTTAAAATGGTCATATCTTCGGTTCTATCCATCCTACAGACTTGATCCTGTGTTCGTTTTGAAGCTCTTGGAACAGACTTTTATATTATATTTTTTTAATGTTGGTATAGCGACAACGACTATTTGTTATGAACAATTATATTATTCAAATGCAATTTTCAACGTGAAAACACGCTTTTAAAATTTAGAAAAAAATATGAGCGTGTTCCTTGGACAATTTCCTAAAAGATAGGTGAGTTTCAGAATGGAACTCGGATGGAAAGTATTTTTAAACAGTGATTGAATAAAAGAAAGTGGCGCTGCTGGCGCGCCCCTTACGTAGATCCACGCTGTTGCTTAATCAATCGCTGTTAAAAAATGCTTTCTATTCAAGTTGCATTTTTGAACTTACTTTTCTTTTAGGAAATTGTCCGAGGAACACGCTTATATTTTTTTCAACATTTTCAGAGCGTGTTCTCACCTTGAAAATCGCATTGAAATAATATAATTGTTTATAACAAATAGTAGTTGTTGCTATGGCAAAATTAAAAAAATACGACATGAAAGTATGTTTCAAGAGCTTTGAAATGAGCACATGACCAAGTGTCTGGGATGGATAAAACCGCAGATATGAGAGTTTGAAAAAATACGTGTTTCTCGTTCATGCCCCTTTTTTGGTAGATCTACGTAAGAGGCGCGCTAGCAGAATGTGCGGGTGCCGCTTTTGCTTAATCGATCGCTGTTTAAAAATACTTTCCGTCCGAGTTCCATTCTGAAACTCACCTATCTTTTAGGAAATTGTCCAAGGAACACGCTCATATTTTTTTCAAAATTTTAAAAGCGTGTTCTCACCTTGAAAATTGCGTTTGAATAATATAATTGTTTATAACAAATAGTCGTTGTCGCTATACCAACATTTAAAAAATATAATATAAAAGTCTGTTCCAAGAGCTTCAAAACGAACACCGGATCAAGTCTGTAGGATGGACAGAACCGAAGATATGAGCATTTTAAAGACAGCGTGTTTCCGTTTTTTGCCCCTTTTTGACGAAATTCAACCTCTTGTAACTCTGAAACTATTGAAGATAAAAAAATTTGAAAAATGGTTTGACTCATTCATTTGACTCGTAGAATCTGTAAAAAAAATCAAAAAAGAATCGGAGACATCAAGTGAAATTTTTGATTTATTTTGTCCGGTCTGACGTGGAATGACTCATGTTTGTTTAAAAAGGACAGTCAATCTCTAAGTGAGTATTATTTGTTTTATCTAGTACTCAGAACTATAATCCAGCAAATTGTTTCTATGCTCTATCAACACTAAATTTGAATATTTCCACTGAAGATTTTTGTACGCTCTCGCCTTTAATTTTATTTAAATAACCGTTGAACATGCCTTATTTCCATATTTGGTGTAATCCAGTTTTTAGAACTAAAACCTGAATCTCTAGTCTACGCTTGATCAGCATCAAAAAATGAATTTCAACCAGTATCTCTTTTCATTTAGTTAATACATTGTATCATAAAATTGTATTGTTTTTTTTTTTGTCTTTTCTGTTTTTTTTTTTGTCTTTTCTGTTTTTTTTTTTTTTTTTTGTTTTTTTTTTTATATATATTTTTTTAGCCTGAAGATGGCCGGCCGGAGTCCGGCCGAAACGTTGTTAAAAGAAGAAAAAGAAAAATAAATATGATTTTCCAAACTAATTGACCTATTCCGACGAATTTTTTCTACATTCAATCCACACGGGTCACGAAATTCCAATATTATATATATATATATATATTAGGGTGTGTCAAAAAAAAAAACGAAATTCGAATTTATTTTTTTGACCGCTGAATGTGTGTATCCTAATCTCGAAATACACCTCACAAACGGAATCCGCCGAAAAAATTCTCACGATGTGCTAATCGATATTTATCGATAAAACTAGATATCGATTGAGCGACCTCTTAGGATGGTTTTTCCGCGCATTCCTTTTGCGTGGTGCATTGTGAGGGTTAAATCTAAGGTTTAAGCCTTGGGGAGGCGAAAAAACATGAAATTTGAGAAAAAAAAAAAAAAAAATTGCGAAAATAATTACAAAAAAAAATTTTAAAAATTTTCTCAAATTTCATGTTTTTTCGCCTCCCCAAGGCTTAAACCTTAGATTTACTCCTCACAATGCACCACGCAAAAGGAATGCGCGGAAAAACCATCCTAAGAGGTCGCTCAATCGATGTATAGTTTTATCGATAAATATCGATTAGCACATCGTGAGAATTTTTCTCGGCGGATTCCGTTTGCGAGGTGTATTTCGAGATTAGGATACACACATTCAGCGGTCAAAAAAATAAATTCGAATTTCGTTTTTTTTTTTTGACACACCCTAATATATATGTGGGGCATTCAATGACATCTCGATCAAGACCTGGCGGTGACATTTTAGATCTGCTTAATAATTTGTTATTTCAAACTACTTGTCAAAAAATACATACACCATTTTTTACAGATTTTTTCAAGCATCGGTATCTGAGATACGATTATCGAAGTTAAAAAAAAAACACCCATTTTCTAAAATCTGAAAAAATTCAGGAAAATCTAATTAAATATTACAGAATTTTCGCGTGCTATTAGAAGATGGAGGTTTGATTACAGGGAAAGGTGAAGTTGACGAAATGCCGAAAATAATATTTAAAAAATCGGAATGTATTTTCGACATATAAACAAACGAAAAAGTCCCCTATCAAATGGGTCCAAAAAATATATTCTCAGAATTAACGGTTGATCAATCTTTTCAATAATATTATTAGGTATTCGTATTGTAGGGATTATTATATCGCGTTAGTAATGCCATAAGGTCGTAAGCGACATTATACGACCTTCTGGTTCTATGAAAACCAAAATTTGGCTATAATTGTATATTTTTTTTTTCTTCGGAATTGCGATGAAACCAATGAAAAACACATAGATCTATCGAAATTCCCGAGAAATTGTTTTTTGGCGGACATGACCCTCTGGCTTTATTTTCAGGAAGAAATCGAGAAAATTGAAGTCAGAAGGACGTATATCCGCCAAAAAACAATTTCTCGGGAATTTCGATAGATCTGATCATGTGTTTTTCATTGGTTTTATCGCAATTCCGAAGAAAAAAAAATATACGATTATAGCCAAATTTTGGTTTTCACAGAACCAGAAGGTCGTATAGTGTCGCTTACGACCTTATGGCATTACTAACGCGATATAATAATCCCTACAATACTAATACCTATTAATATTATTGAAAAGATTGATCAACCTGTAATTCTGAGAATATACTTTTTGGACTCATTTGATAGGGGACTTTTTCGTTTGTGTATATGTCGAAGATACATTCCGATTTTTTAAATATTATTTTCGGCATTTCGTCAACTTCACCATTCCCTGTAATCAAACCTCCATCTTCTAATAGCGCGCGAAAATTTTGTAATATTTAATTAGATTTTCCTGAATTTTTTCAGATTTTAGAAAATGGGTGTTTTTTTTTTTAACTTCGATAATCGTATCTCAGATACCGATGCTTGAAAAAATCTGTAAAAAATGGTGTATGTATTTTTAGACAAGTAGTTTGAAATAACAAATTATTAAGCAGATCTAAAATGTCACCGCCAGGTCTTGATCGAGATGTCATGGAATGCCCCATATTATATATATACAGAATGTATCACCTCAAGTATCGAGAATAGGAGCGACTTAGTGTACGCGAAGTCACACCCCATCAACCAATCAACAAAGAGAAGAATTCCGTACACCGAAATTCTTACGAAAAATAGAAAATACAATTGCTTGGTGTAGGGGAAAAATATCAACAACGACTCGAATACAATTTCTTGTGTAGGTAAGAAATATCAACAACAACTTGAATCTGGTTGTTAGGTATTTATTTACTCCGACCCTCACAAAAGCGGTTCTTTCCTCTTTGTTGATTGGTTGATGGGGCGTGACTTCGCGTCAACTAAGTCCCTCCCATTCTCGATACTTCAAGTGATACATCCTGTATATGTACTTACTTTCACATTTTACTTGTAGATTTATTGCTGCACATGTACTGTTATACTTTAAAAAAAAACAGCTTCATTGTAATGAAAACACTAATATAATGAAAATATTGTTTTACATGAATTATTATTGAACGCGTTTGTATTACTATGTTGCGGCTGCGATGATAGAGCATGAGCGCGGGTCGATGCACGCGTCGACTGAACGGCTCCCCTTCGTGACTCAGTATAGCAGGCATTCGTCACGAGGTGGCACTCCCACAGTCCCATTTTAGCGCGCAGCTCTACCTCTGTAGAACTGCAGCGACTCAGCGCCGAGCGCCTGACGCTCCACAATTGTGGTATAGATAGAGCTCGCCATTTTGAGCTGCTGACGTTCGGTCTAGAACAGCTGCGGTGCAAAACGTTTCCCCGTGTACCGACATACTCAGATTAAGGGGAGGGGAGGAGGAGTGAATCTATGGCTAGATAAATGAATAAAATCAAATAGACCCTTCACAGGTCATTTATTGGGCATTTATATCAACATTGTTTGAACCTTTCAGATAATCAACCATCGCTAGGTCTATGCGAGTTTCTTAATCTACGCTATGTATACTATTTGCCTAGCAATACGAGTCTATTCGCGGACAGAACTGGTGTAGGTAGTAGGTAAACATATTCGAGTACAAGTTGTTACTCATAAATTGTAACGCGGGCTGTGTATCCATGTTGGTTTTCCCAACAAGTCAACCCTTACGGAAAAAACCCTTCAAGTTTGAGGGTGAACCTTCAATTTTCAAGGTTTCACCCTCAATTCTGGGGGTGAAACCCTGAAATTTCAGGGTTCAACCTCCAATATTCGGGATAATACCTTCAATTCCTATGGATGAACCATCAATTGAAGGGTCATCCGTGAAAAGTTAGTGGATCAACCCTGAAAATTGAGGGAAAACCCCCAAGAATTGTGGAATATCCCTCAAACATTGAGGGACAACCTCCAACAATTGAAGGATAACCCTGAATAGTTGGGGGTCAATACTGAAAATTGAGGGAAAACCCCCAAGAATTGAGGAATATCCCTCAAACATTGAGCGACAACCTCCAACAATTGAGGGCCCTATTGAAAAAATCCACGCACGTAATAACCACGCTGGTTTCCCAGCGTGTCAACCATTCTGGCCAGTCTCACCAATGTGAGACCCCAGAGAAGGCCAGCACGCGAACCCCCCTGTAACCCGTCCCAGCTCTGTCCTACTATACTAACTCGTACCCGTGAACTCAATGAATATTATAATTCGTTTTCCACTTTTCAATGATAGTGAATAGCTAGTTCTCTTATCTCCAATAAATTCTACTAGGCATTCGTGTTATCTAATTAATCGTCGAGTCAACAGCCTCATATTAACATGCATTTATGTTTTTCGCACACACTACGTGCTAAACCGAAATTCTCTTACGTCTTTCTTGTACCGAGGTTTTGCAAATACTGACCAGCCTTCACCTTTCGCGTCTTATTTTTCTCTCAAAATTGCGCACGCAACAAGTACCACCTTTTTTGTACTGGTATTACCTGGCTAATTACAGCTGCTTGACCACACACGGTAAAGGTATGGGTGAGATAATCTGCTTAGGATTAGTACATACATTCGCAGTCTATGACAATACATGCATGCTACAAGACTACAGACCATTCGTTCCTCTCTCACACCCACAGCCCAACACTAACATATCTTTCTTAAACGTATGTTAATATGCACACTTTCGATAGATTAGACCCGCGAACATAGACATTCAATTTAAACAAGTTTTCAATACTATAAATAATCCATTCATCTCTAACGCAAATATAGCTTTGTTTTGTGATTTTTATATCATAAAGGAAATAATATGCACTCTTCAATAGTTTTTCGTGAATGGCAGTTTTTACATAGAATAAGCACTCCTGAGAGTAGGAAATGGTTTTTTTTTTTTTTTAATAGAATGAAAATTATTATTCAAAAAAATATATATATTTCATATATTTTGTTTCTTTTGTATCTTTTTTTTTTTTCTATTATATATTTTTTTTTACCTAATGAAAATCCACTCTTCGATCGTTTTTTGAGAATAACAGTTTCTTCCCTCGAAAAAGGCCTCGTCAGTGGTAGAACTCGTGCAGAAATTTTGCTGGCGGTGCATAGAGGACCCTGATGGTTTTACTCATTTCTATTAGGGCACTATTGGGGAAATGTAACACTTTTATGGCCATAGCCCCAACTCTGTGGTAAGAGGGGGGGGGGGGGGGGGGGGGGGGGCTTGCGGGGGCTGCAGCCCCGGGCCCCGTTATCCGGGGGGCCTACGGATGTGGGGAGATTTCAACAAAAAATATGTGAAGTTCCATTTCCAATTTATTCTTTCTCGAGAAAAATATTATAATCATCATCGAAATCAAATATGAAAGATAAGAGTGCGCAATTTTTTTTTAATATGAAATAATATTATATATTATTTTTATAAGGGGTTATAATTATTATTATCATAATTTCATGCGCACATGAATACGATTAGAATGGAGTCTCGTTTCCGAAAAAATCAGAAAAAAAAGTTAGCCACTAGAAAAGCATTAATGAACATTACGTTACTATATTCTTGCAACAAGTTAGCCAAAGATTGTTTGATCTAGATCTACTGCCGTAAAGCTAGGGAATACTTTGTTATAACGATGGTACACTTGGTTTATACACTATTCAACTGTTTGAATTATTGCATTCAATAATTTTGATGCAGTCAGAGAAATAACAGTTGCAATATAACTTTTGTGAAAAAGAACGGTGAAGTGTAAATTTATACGTATAGATGTTGCCTAAAAAATATAGTAGTGGTGCCTCGAAAAGAAAACTGTTGGAAGATCGAAAAGATTTACAAAATGAACTCCCGAAACTAACCAGCTTTTTTATCACTGCCGGGTCTAATTCACGAGACGCTGACAAACCAAACTGCGAAATTAAACAGACGCCGGGAACCTCTAAATGTGTAGAAAATAACGAGCTTGAGCATGATACCGGTAAAGGTATGGTTATTGCTGACAAAGCATCTGGCGATAATCCTGAAAGTTCGGCTACAGGCGACTCCACAACAAAAAAATATGACTGAAAGAGGTATATCTTTTTGCAGGTTGTGGTTTTTTTGGTTGAGTGTTTTTTTTTTTTTTTTTTTTAGATGTTTTTCAGATCATTTATTTTCTATTGAATTTATTACGCATATGCGATTATGAGCTTTTCGATATCCAGCCTGCTGTGTAAATTTTGTTTCTCTCATTGTCCATATGCTTTTTGTTGCCTATCTATTGTTTCCACTGATATAGTGTAATTATAGGCATTTTTAGCGAGCGTCTGGTATAGGTACCAAAATAGACCAAAGTGTACCAGAACAATAGTGTGTGTCACTCTAACTATACCTTGGTACATTTCGGTACTTATACCAGATGCTCCCTAAAAAATGGTTTATATATCAGTGATTGTTTTCAAATTATTTTTTCCAATTATTAATTTTCCTTCTCATTCCTTTCCCTTCCCAGAACCCATAAATAAAGACCCTGTCTTGTGGCCTATGGAATTGCATGGTGGTACACAGCAAAATTATTTGGACAAGGGATATGAATATTTCCAGAATAGAGATAGTAAAGTCGATGCTTCGCTTCGAAAGTATGAAGAACAAAATCGATTGTTTTCTCCCAAGTTCTGTGTACGAACTTTGGTCAACGATGAAAATATGATCGAAAATGGTTGATGTACTCGGAATCTACCGGAAATATCTTCTGCTACGTCTGTAAGATATTTAGCGATAATGATGTGAGCCCCTTTGTGAACCATGGATTTTCAAATCGGAAAACAGCGGACGAACAAATTCGTGGTCACGAAAATAGTCAAGAACACAAAAATTGCATGGTCACCTGGCTCACACGCATGCGTAACAAATTGCACATCAACAAGGATTTGGCGAAGCTAGTACAAGACGAAATGAAATATTCTACCCAAGTTTTGGAACGCATCGTTGAAGTGATTAAGTTTCTTGCTGAGCGCGGTCTAGCTTTCCGCGGTGATCACGAAATAATAGGTTCTCCGAATAATGGCAATTATTTGAGTATTTTGGAACTCTTGGCCAAATTTGATCCGTTTTTACAGAAACACATCCAGACACATGCAAGTCAAGGTCGTGGGCACGTGTCCTATTTATCAAAAATAATTTGTGAAGAGTTCATACGTTTAATGGCAAAAAAAGTTTCCACCCAAATCGTCCTGGAAATTAAACAAGCGAAATATTTCGGTCTTATTGTAGATTCTACACCGGATGTATCCCACATTGATCAATTATCTGTTGTATTCCGTTATTGTTGGGAAGGACGAGTGCACGAACGTTTTTTTTTTTTTTTTGCTTTTTGCCGATCAATAGCCATACCGCGGAGTATCCTTGAGCGCAACAATCCTGCAATTACTCGACGATAATGGCTGTAGTATTGGACAAAATACAATATAGGGATATCCCTAGAAGTAGGGTTGGTAGACAACAGTCTAGGCAGGATAGTCAGTAGAGATACGAATAAAGACACGAACGCTACTGAGTGAGTCTTTACATTAAATTGTGTGTTTAATTAACATTACCTCAAACACTACATTGGCGACGAGGTGAGAAACAAGAAAAGAAAACGGGAAAGACCGGAAAATAGAAAAAAAAAAAAAAAAAAAAAAAAAAAAGGAAAAGGCGGAAAAGAAGAAACGTGGCTAGAAACCGGTAACAAAGACGCTTCGAAACAAAAGAAAATGGCGGCCTTAGCACATGGCAGAGAATTCGAGACGATCCCTGTGCAGGAAAGCGGATCAACGGTAGCAACAAATGGAAAATGTGACTACGAGGATTCGAACTGTACATGAACACGAAAAATACAACGAATGTGTGAAGGAAAAGGGACTTACTGCTACATACGGCAGGATTCGAGGTACAAGACATCTATTTCTCACTTAACGTAACGATAGAAGAAAATGAAGATGAGTACGTGAAAACTGTAGAAAAGCTCACTGAGCATTTCGAACCAATGAAAAACGAGCCATACGAAAGGCACGTGTTTAGATCACTCACACCGAAATCAGAGGAAACAACGAATCAGTATATAATCAGACTGAGACAACAAGCCGACAATTGTGGATTTGGGGAAATGACAGATCAAATGATCCGAGATCAAGTAATTAAGAAGACACTGTCAGCGGACCTTCGGAGGAAACTACTCAAGGAAGAACGAGACCTCGTTCTAAAGAAGACAACGGAAATAGTAAGGGTATGGGAAACTGCATATTCACAATCCGAAGAAATGAACAACAAAGAAAACGTTAATCGAATCGAAAGAAATGATAAAAAGACAGGAAACTGAAAGAGTCAAAGTGACACAAAGTTCCAGAACTCAGGACTTCGGTGTTATAGATACGGTTACTCAGGACACAAAAGTACGGACAAAAACTGTCCAGCCCGCATGGAAAAATATATATCAGAAATATGTATGGCTTATACGATTCTCAATTGTTATGCTGATATATTACTAATATATTTGTTTTATTCTTGCGAGTATATAACCGATATACTTTTTATATATCAGGCTAATATATAATCAAAGTATATAAGTTCAATATATCATTCGAGTATTAATTATATACACGATATATTAGTAGTATACAGGGTGATTCAGAATGCGGTACTTTCCTTACACCGGTGGATTCCTTGTAAAAATCTAAGATCAAAATTATTCATCCTAAAATGTCGAAAGCTAAGCCGTTTTCAGGTAGTAGTAGTTTAAAGTAAGCCAAAGTAAGCCAATACGAGGGCAGATACGAGAATGGCTCAGCCGCCGCTACGCCGTTATTGTTGATCAGACGTGGCTGGTCTGCTGTATGTAGCTAAGCTATACAGGCGATGCAATGGAAACAGAAGCGTGCGAATGTTACCGAACTATGAATGTAACGTCTGATCGTCGTTTCTTTGCAAGATCGCGGTGGCGGGCCAACAATAACGGCGTAGCGGCGGCTGAGCCATTCTCGTATGTGCCCTCGTATTGGCTTACTTTGGCTTACTTTAAACTACTCTTACCTGAAAACGGCTTAGCTTTCGACATTTTAGGATGAGTAATTTTGGTCTTAGATTTTGACAAGGAATCCACCGGTGTAAGGAAAGTACCGCATTCTGAATCACCCTGTATATCGTAAATATATCCAGCCATAGATATATATAAGTAGCACATATTTCTGATATATATTTTTCCATGCGGGCAGCATTAGATAAAGAGTGCGAAAAGTGTAAACGAAAAGGATATTTTAAATCAATGTGTAAAACGAAAAACCTAGAGGAGAAGCCAAGGAAGAACGTTCGACAAGTTGACGAGGACGACGACAAGAGGTGCAGACAAGAAGTTGAACCAGGTACCTCAAAAGAATACGTGTTCGTCATTCGAGCAGTACATGGAAAAGAAAAGGGAAGCGTATTAGTACAGATGGGAAGAGTACCAATCAGCCTCATTGTCGACTCTGGCTCGTCCGTGAACATAATCGATAGAGAAGAATGGAATAGGCTAAAAGAAAAAAAGAATAATGTGTGAATCATACAAGTCAACAAAAACATTATACGCATATGGAAGCGACAAACCTTTAGACATACTGGGTACGTTCAAAGCTCAGATGAAATTAGGAGGGGGACAGAAAGAAGTCAAAGCAGAAGTAATAGTTCTAAATGGAAAAGGGGATTCGTTACTAGGCAAAGAGACAGCGATACAACTAGGAATACTAAAAATAAATACAGGGATCAACGCGATCGAAGAAACAAAGATACCGAAATTCACGAAAGAATTTGAAAAAGGGTTCGAGGGTATAGGGAAGCTGAAAGACTTCCAACTACGAATCCCAATAAATAAAGACATCCGTCCAGTAGCACAGCCGTACAGCCTCAGAGACGTTCAAGAGCGGATAGTTGATGAACTTCTAGAGAACGACATCATTGAACGAGTGGAGGGACCAACCCCATGGGTTTCACCAACTCACCTGACGCCGAAGAAAGGAAACGACTGGAGGATGTGCATCGACATGCTACAAGCTAACGAAGCAATTGAACGAGAAAGATATCCGATTTCCACGATAGAGGAAACGCTACAACATTTAAATGGAAGTCATTTATTCAGTAAGCTGGATATCAAATAGGCATATCCGAGGGGCTATTCACATTCGAATCGAGTGACACCATGACTACAGAAATGTAGTCGACTACACGAGACTACAATACTGACTACGGCGAGACTACGGGCACTACGACTACCGAACGACTACAGTGACTACAACGTTCTTTAATGATGACTACGTGATTACAAATGAATTCATTGACTACACTACTGACTTCATATATTTGTAATACGTGATTACGTGATTACAGTGACTTCAAATGACTACATTTTGATTACAACTTAGGACTACAAAGAATGTAGTCACATGAATACAGTGATTTCAATGTGTGATTACAATGATTTCACTGATTACATTGCGACTACGGATTGACTACAGTCGCAAGTGACACCATGACTACGGCTGTGAATAGCCCCTCGGGCATATCACCAAATTGAACTAGACGAGGAATCACGAAGTATTACGACATTCTGTACACACAGCGGACTATGTCGATACAAGAGGTTGATGTTCGGAATTAGCTGCGCTCCAGAGATATATCACAGAATAATGACAAAGCTGTTACAAGACTGCGAGGGGGCAGTAGGCTACTTTGACGACATCGTCGTACATGAGCGGATCCACGTCACTTCACTCAAAAAAAACTACTATTATGGGACAAAAAAATACAACTTCAGGGATTTTGAAAATTTTTCAAAAATGGCGGAGTTAGAGCTATTTGAATTTTGGTAAGTCGCTGTTGCACCGCTATGTTTGAAAATTCATATCTCCGGAAGTATCTACCGGAGCGGACTGATCCTGAAATCATTTTGTTTGTAAAAAAATGCGCTTTTAGACAAAAAATTTTGTTTTCAAAAAAAATTCTTTCAATTTTTTTTCGTCGTTTTTATTTTTAATTTCGCTGCCATTTCCGCGGGACCTACAGGAATCCATGGAGATATTTTTTTTCGGACAACCGAATCCTTCCCCTTCAACCCTAAAAAAAAAAAAAAATTTATGGAGAACCTACCTGGGCCGGAGAAAAAAATAAAACGTCTTGTCGCGCGTCGCCGCGCGCGTCAATCCACGTCCGCGCGGCGAATTCCTCGTGTTGCGTAGTGAAGTTGAATTACATTTGATGCTTCTCTACTTACCCGGGCCATTCGTTCTCCAAAAATAGTTGTTCAACCATCTTATCCCTCGCTTATTAGACGGATACTAGTCATGTTTTCTCAGAGTTATATACCTATACCTGTTCTGGAAACTCGGAGCCATCAAATGCACAACATCTGATCCTTTTATTTTAAATATCTAAAATTAACCAATCCCTTCACTTGTATCCGAATATAATCCCTCAATCTACGCGGTTGTTTTGAAAAAGGAAATCATTGAACCATCATTGTCTGTGACAGGAAAGACTATAGGTTTCGAAAAATCTATTGTTTCGTATGGCCCAAGCGGACCGGAACAGTCGATCGCGGTCAAATTGGTCCTTCATGCGTGACCCACGTGTAAGGATTGAGTTAATCCTTTTTTTCCGCATTCACCAAGTGCAACAATTCCACCAAGTTGCCTGCACCTACTGTAATGCATCTTTTGAGCTGACCTGAAATAAAAGGCTCAGCGATTCCGTAATAACCTCAGTCTCACGACAAACTCGCACTTGAATGGTCAACAACTCTTTCGCTATCGAAATGCCGAGAAATCATTGTTGTGATCCGTTCGACAAGTTCGGCCTGCCAAAGCATTCGAAAAATTTATGCCCGGTAACACAGTGGATGTGCGATAAAGCGACATCGATCACACACGGTTGTCTGATTTGTGAAACTTGTCGGCTGATGTTAAAGGACAATGCGGTCCCCGAGATTGGTTCGACATCGTCATCAAGCGAATGGAAATCCGGAAATTCATGTATTCATTTTCCCGAGGTTGATACAATAAATGTAATCTTTGCTATCAATTCATCATTGTCAAGTTTAGGTGAATCACCGATACCCGTAAAAAAATCAAAACCGTTTCGGAGAAAGTAGAGGTATTAGGAAAACTTTCAGCTGCATTCAAACAACATTTTCCGGACTGTGTACCTACGAAAAGCGAGAGTGCCGATTATAACGAGTGGTTAACTCAGTTAAAAGATAGATTTAACGAAACAGATGATAAGGCATTCAGATTGACTATTCTTACTGCTCTTCCAAAGAGTTGGAGTGTGGGAAAAATCGAGGAAGAGTTTAACGTCACAAATCATATGGCTCGGACGGCGAAAAGGTTAGCTTTAGATGAAGGAATATTATCCTCACCAAATTCGAGACCTGGCAAGACGATATCATCTGAAGTTGTATCACTCGTGGTAGAATTTTATCGAAGTGAAGAGGTCAGTCGCATAACACCAGGTTAAAGAAGCTGCGCAACCGTTGAAAGAAATGGTGAAAAAGTATCGGTTCAACAGCATCTGATGTTGAATAATCTGAGAGAATTGTATCGGTTGTTTCGTGATCGTTATCCGGATAAAAAAATCGGTTTTTCCAAATTTGCAGAGTTGCGCCCGAAAGAATGTATTCTAGCAGGACCGAGTGGTATACACATACCGTGTGTGTTTGTACCTATCATCAGAATGAAAAGCTGATGATGATGGGTTGCACCGTCTAATAAGCGAGGGATAAGGTGGTTGAACAACTACTTTTGGAGAACGAATAGCTCGGGTAAGTAGAGAAGCAGCAAATGTAATTCAACTCCACTACGCAACACAAGGAGCTCGCCGCGCGGACGTGGATTGACGCGCGCGGCGACGTGCGACAAGACGTTTTATTTTTTTTCTCCGGCCCAGGTAGGTTCTCCATGAATTTTTTTTTTTTTTTGAGGTTGAAGGGGAAGGATTCGGCTATCCGAAAAAAATTATCTCTATGGATTCCTGTAGGTCCCGCGGAAATGGCAGCGAAATTAAAAATAAAAACGACGAAAAAAAAATTGAAAGAATTTTTTTTGTTTCTAAAACAAATTTTTTTGTATAAAAGCGCATTCTTTTACAAGCAAAATGATTCCAAGATCAGTCCGCTCCGGTACATACTTTCGGAGATATAAATTTTCAAACATAGCGGTGCAACAGCGACTTACCAAAATTCAAATAGCTCTAACTCCACCATTTTTGAAAAATTTTCAAAACCCCTAAAGTTCTATTTTTTTTTCTTTTTCTCATAGTACTAAAGATATGCCGAATGGCGCAAAGATCCGTGACTTGACGGTTTTTTATTGAGTGACGTGACGTGGATCCGCTCACATGGAAGAAATCAAGAAGAACATTACAGGCGATTACGAAAAACGTTGCAGGTACTAACTGAGAGAGGGCTAACACTAAACCCCAAGAAATATCATTTCAGGGTGACCAAACTGAAGTTTCTAGAACATCACTTATCAGCGAAGGGCATCCAACCAACGGAGAGCAACCAACAAGAAATCCTAGCCTTCAGGAACTTCTTGGCTTAAGCCAAGAAGCGCAGAGGAAACCAGAAGTTTTCTGGGACTAGTAAATTTCTCTGGTGCATTCATTCCAAACCTGGCGACACTCAGCGAACCCCTAAGAAGACTAACAAAGAAGAGTACAGAGTTCAAATGGACCCAAGAACAAGAGGATGCATTCCAAGGACTCAAACAAGCAATGGTAAAACCAGAAGTACTGGGATCCCGGGAAAAAATGGGTCGTATATGAACATAAATAATCATATATGACCTCATCATATATGATCATGAACGAAATTTGCCTCTATATGACCATATATGGCTATATATAATTGTATATAGTGCGACGTGGATTTTTCCTGGTCCTCAGACCAGACCGGAAAGCTAGTCTGAGAATCGTCCACTCGACAATTGGCCAACTGAAAATTAATAATAAAACAAAGATGCTGGGCGCCAGGCTTATAATCGCCAATTTCTGAAAATCTTACTAATAAAAAAAACAAACTACAGATACTTGAGCGCCGGCTAGCGTCAGTACCGCGGAGAGGGGTCGGGATTAATTGAAGGAATAGCAGGGCGTATTAACGACTCGGTGAATTTGAATTTAACAAAGAAAATAGAATTTATTCAAGAAAAATGGTATCAAAAAAAAATAGAAATAATAATACTAGTACCCGGGGGTGCTCCCCAGCGGGTATAAATCGACTACAGGTCGTGTAAGAGTGACTTGGCCACGTTTGGCGAGTTTTACAATAAAAAAATCAAACTACTAGCTTCCACGTAGGAGAGCAATAACAAATAAAAAGAAGTCATGCAAAAAAATGAATATATAACTCGTCAGATCAAGTCCTCGCTGGACAATACTAACTAAATGACTAATTTATTAAATCTAGGCTACGAGCCGAATCGATGACTGATTAATAACAACCGTAAAATAATAACTAATTAGGAGTTACTCAGTCTAAGGTCGTACTACGACGACTAGCTCGTCTCCGAGAAACGAAGTTTCCCGTTATACAAGTGCTCCGATGAGCTTATTATTTACAAACTATTTACAGATTTTTCCTACAACTAATTTAAACTAACTCTGCGGATAATTTACTGAAATTATTAACTACGAAAGTTAAATAATGAACCCTAAATTCTAACGCGAAGAACAACAACTACTCTCGGCTAAGCCTCGAGCTACGTCTCTCCCCGCAGGAGGAAAGGAGAGCGACAGTGACCGACTCGTTCTGTCTCTGTCGTACTCGTGTACTCCAGGTACGCACTTGACTCAATTATTGATTACGCGAATAATTACTCAAAAAAAAAAATAAAGACTCGAACTACAAAATCTAAGGCACAGGGACATTGGTGACGGCCTACCCTTCGGAGATCGGCTTAATTCGATCCCAAGAATGTTAATTAGCCTCGTGGCTTAATCTATGGCAATATGGCGGATAGCCGTTGCCGGATGCGAATTATCCAAAGTAAGAATAGCTAACTAGGGATGGGCGATAGTCAAGAAAATATCGATAAAAAAAATATCGAATAAATGATAAAATATCGAATGAGAGTCGATATATCGGTCCAATAAATATCGAATACTCGATTAATCGACAAAAATATTCGTAATTTCTTTTATTCTCAACAACTCATTAATTTTCATTTGTTTTTACTCTTTGTGTATTTGATAGTATGTTACATGTTACATAGGTAAAATAGTACGATAAAAAACTCTTTGGATGACCCCACAACCCTCGTAGATTGATCAAGTAGTGCAACCACGCTTCATACGCTATATTTTCTTCTGCATCCTTCAGAAAAATAATAAAAACACTGGAATAAATTTTTCGAAAGTGGCACCAAAAACTTGTATCAGTAAACAAACCTATGAATGATGTCAATTTATGCGATGGGCTCACTTGGCAAAATTGAGTACATGAAATGAATCGGAGGTAAGGAATGGGGTGATAGAAAATTACAATTACAACAAACAAACAAAACAAGTGGAACATTCACCATAGCCAATTAACTTTTAATATATTATAACTCTAATACAATGAATACATATACAGTTGAATAGTGAATCACAGAATAATCACTGCAAGGACGTAGGTAAATATTTGAGGAGGGGCTCAATCAATCAAGTCGAGTCAGTGAATTTTAAATTTCTCTTTGGCCTGACGTTTCGGCAGTGATGTGCTGCCCTCATCAGAGGCTATTTATTGAAAAAATTATAAAATTACAAAAAATTACAAAATGGTCCATGGTTGACAAACATCTTAGACTATGAATGAAATTAACAAGTCAGAAACTAATTACATGAAGAATTGAAATTAGGTCAATAGTTCGACGTATACAAACAGATAATATTTACATGTCAAGAAGATAATATGAGATAGTCAAAAACAAATAAATAGTAGTCAATTTAGAATACAAAGTAGACACAAGATCAGTTCTTGATGTGATGAGAAGGAACTTAGATTACCTTATTAAAATTTGTGATAAGTGAAAAAACATGGTGTCAACGACCACCATTATCACAATACACGATGAGCCAAGTGTCATCGTGTGCTGGTGAAGACGTTTAATAAAGCGAGGGGTGTGACGACTCTCTTTATATACGTTGTGTCTTAGGCTTGTCTAATGTTGACACTATGGTGATGACGTCAATGACTGACGTCAATGCCTACGATTGACGTCAATGGATGTTTATGTTGAGGTAGTCTGAGACCACGTTTTTTCACGTCAACAAATGTGCTAGAAGCTAAATACACCTAGGAACAACTTTTTGAACGCAACCTATGCAACATATTCGAGTAAGGCAAGTGCAGTTTCTTAGTATCTTCTTTCTTATTAAGACCATTCGGTTGTAAATTAATGCGCAGCATCTCTGAGGTAATGCGTTTAGACCAGACTGATTCCCTGTCAAGCACAACTGTATTACTCCAATCAAAAGTGTGGTTATATTCTAGTTGGTGTGTGGAAACGACAGAATGTACTTCTGGGTTTTTCCTCAAATTGTCTTTATGCTCTTTTAATCTGGTCTTCAGTTCTCGTTTTGTTTCACCCACATACGACGCTGAACAATCATTACATTGGATCTTATAAACTACATTGCATTTATCATGTTCATCAATTCGGTCTTTGCCTTTAGTGACTACAGATCTTAGGTTACTGTTAACAGTGAAAACAGGTGTCAAGTTAAATTTCTTAAGTGAGCAACCCAATCTCTCTGAGAAGCCATTAATGTATGGTATAGGTACTATCTTACGTTTCGTGGCGACATGACCTTTGACGACCATGATAACTGAGGTGTTTTCCTCTGGGTCAGTCACCGTGATCACAATATTAGTATTGTTAGTATGCATGTTCTTGGATTTTAAATATTTCACCCTTTTTGATATTAACCTCTCTGAGAAATCATCAGGGTAATTATTATCCCGTAGCAGTGTTCTTACTAGTTTCAGATTCTCAGCATGGAATTTTGAATGAGATAACGAAATAGCTCTGTCTACTAGATTAAATTCCATTCCTCGCTTTTGAGACAAAGGGTGCATGGAATCAAAATTCAAGAATCTACCAGAAAACGTAGGTTTTCTGTACCAATTGGTGATCAACCCGTTGGAATCATCTCGTATAACGTTGACATCTAAGAAACTTAGCCCGCGCTCAACCTCGAGTTCATACGTGAACTGAAGGCGGTCATGATAACTATTGAAAATGTTGGTCACATGGTCTACGTTATCACTTGGAATGCACATAATAATATCATCAACGTATCGATAATAAAATACTGGTCTAAAATTCAATTTTGACAAACAATCACGTTCAAGATCTACCATGACTAAGTCAGCAAGAATTGGTGAAATTGGGGACCCCATGGGGGAACCAAAAATTTGTTTGTAGTATTGATTATCAAATTGAAAATAAACATTGTCTAACAAATAAGATACACCCGCTAATAATTCACTCAAAGGCATGGTGGTATGCTTCGCAATACATGAGTACCTGTTTACTATTGCTGTCTTAACTAACTCTGCCGGTACATTGGTAAACAAAGAGGTGACGTCTAAGGAGATCAAAATGCAATCTACCGGCACCTGGATATTACTAAGTTTATCTATCAAATCCCAACTATGTTTAATATAAGAATCAGCTTTAGGTATACTCTTAATTAATAGATTGCTCAGAAATTTAGAAATCCCATAAGTAGGACTCCCAATAGCAGAGATGATAGGTCTGAGTGGTATGTCTTTTTTGTGTATTTTTGGTAAACCATACCCTTTGGCAAGACATGTGTTAGTTGATACGTTGATGATATTATTATGTGCATTCCAAGTGATAACGTAGACCATGTGACCAACATTTTCAATAGTTATCATGACCGCCTTCAGTTCACGTATGAACTCGAGGTTGAGCGCGGGCTAAGTTTCTTAGATGTCAACGTTATACGAGATGATTCCAACGGGTTGATCACCAATTGGTACAGAAAACCTACGTTTTCTGGTAGATTCTTGAATTTTGATTCCATGCACCCTTTGTCTCAAAAGCGAGGAATGGTATTTAATCTAGTAGACAGAGCTATTTCGTTATCTCATTCAAAATTCCATGCTGAGAATCTGAAACTAGTAAGAACACTGCTACGGGATAATAATTACCCTGATGATTTCTCAGAGAGGTTAATATCAAAAAGGGTGAAATATTTAAAATCCAAGAACATGCATACTAACAATACTAATATTGTGATCACGGTGACTGACCCAGAGGAAAACACCTCAGTTATCATGGTCGTCAAAGGTCATGTCGCCACGAAACGTAAGATAGTACCTATACCATACATTAATGGCTTCTCAGAGAGATTGGGTTGCTTACTTAAGAAATTTAACTTGACACCTGTTTTCACTGTTAACAGTAACCTAAGATCTGTAGTCACTAAAGGCAAAGACCGAATTGATGAACATGATAAATGCAATGTAGTTTATAAGATCCAATGTAATGATTGTTCAGCGTCGTATGTGGGTGAAACAAAACGAGAACTGAAGACCAGATTAAAAGAGCATAAAGACAATTTGAGGAAAAACCCAGAAGTACATTCTGTCGTTTCCACACACCAACTAGAATATAACCACACTTTTGATTGGAGTAATACAGTTGTGCTTGACAGGGAATCAGTCTGGTCTAAACGCATTACCTCAGAGATGCTGCGCATTAATTTACAACCGAATGGTCTTAATAAGAAAGAAGATACTAAGAAACTGCACTTGCCTTACTCGAATATGTTGCATAGGTTGCGTTCAAAAAGTTGTTCCTAGGTGTATTTAGCTTCTAGCACATTTGTTGACGTGAAAAAACGTGGTCTCAGACTACCTCAACATAAACATCCATTGACGTCAATCGTAGGCATTGACGTCAGTCATTGACGTCATCACCATAGTGTCAACATTAGACAAGCCTAAGACACAACGTATATAAAGAGAGTCGTCACACCCCTCGCTTTATTAAACGTCTTCACCAGCACACGATGACACTTGGCTCATCGTGTATTGTGATAATGGTGGTCGTTGACACCATGTCTTTTCACTTATCACAAATTTTAATAAGGTAATCTAAGTTCCTTCTCATCACATCAAGAACTGATCTTGTGTCTACTTTGTATTCTAAATTGACTACTATTTATTTGTTTTTGACTATCTCATATTATCTTCTTGACATGTAAATATTATCTGTTTGTATACGTCGAACTATTGACCTAATTTCAATTCTTCATGTAATTAGTTTCTGACTTGTTAATTTCATTCATAGTCTAAGATGTTTGTCAACCATGGACCATTTTGTAATTTTTTGTAATTTTATAATTTTTTCAATAAATAGCCTCTGATGAGGGCAGCACATCACTGCCGAAACGTCAGGCCAAAGAGAAATTTAAAATTCACTGACTCGACTTGATTGATTGAGCCCCTCCTCAAATAAGTACCAGTTCGAGTGATAGCTTCATGATGATGAATACTACGAGGGTTGAATCTACGACACCCTTAAACAACACTGGTTTTTATAACTGGCTGACACAAGTGTATGGAAGAAAAATCACTGCCATCTTCATAGAATGGGTAGACACTAAGAAGAAAATTACCATCTCTTCGACACAACGACGGTTCCTCTTACAATGCAGATCATATGACACAAGACCGAAACACATCCAACTAATCGGCGACAGATTGGAGTCTATCACCTGCCACAGTAATACGGGATCTCACCTGTTACGTAAGAGCATTCTCCAATTTACAACTAGTATACTCAATGTAGAAATTGAAGACTTGCATATTCACTTGTGTTTCTTAAAGAAAAAATTAGATAGACTTTTTATCTTGTTACGTGACGTATTGCCGCAAGCTGTGTTAGATGACTTAATTACTTTTCAAACTGATAATCAAGTCCGCTTATCCGATAAATTGAATACGAGTTTCACACGTAAATTTAACGCTTTGACGCACAGACCTGTTGTCAAACACATACACACACAAGACCTAACACCAGTCGTGACAAAGTCTAGAGAACGGTGGTTTGTAAATTTGACACAAACACCGATCCCTGAGGACGTTATTGAAACTGTATCATTGGGTCCGAAATTTTCTCCATTAACGAACTTAGACCAGGAGACCATAATTAAAGTCATAAAAAATGTAGAGCATGCTATTAACGTACCGTCCTTTCCTGATGATCAGAAGAAAGAACTTAGGAGTAAATTAATAAACAACATAGAGCATTTCTCACGTAGGAATCGACACATTACCATTGAAGACCGGGTAGTCGCACAAAAACTGAACACCACACGTACTTTTTTAAAAACTAATAAGGACATATTTTTCACTAACGCGGACAAAGGTAATGTCACGGTAGCGCTAGACAAAAACAGCTACACACTGAAATTAAAGACTCTTTTCGCTGATACCTCAACCTACAGATTAGTGAACAAAAACCCACTAGCCTCATTACGTAAGACTGCACAGAGAATCCTTGAGAGATGGAACTCTAATTGTTTTTTAGCTAAACAATATCATAGGAACGAGTTAACACAAACTAACACATGTCTTGCCAAAGGGTATGGTTTACCAAAAATACACAAAAAAGACATACCACTCAGACCTATCATCTCTGCTATTGGGAGTCCTACTTATGGGATTTCTAAATTTCTGAGCAATCTATTAATTAAGAGTATACCTAAAGCTGATTCTTATATTAAACATAGTTGGGATTTGATAGATAAACTTAGTAATATCCAGGTGCCGGTAGATTGCATTTTGATCTCCTTAGACGTCACCTCTTTGTTTACCAATGTACCGGCAGAGTTAGTTAAGACAGCAATAGTAAACAGGTACTCATGTATTGCGAAGCATACCACCATGCCTTTGAGTGAATTATTAGCGGGTGTATCTTATTTGTTAGACAATGTTTATTTTCAATTTGATAATCAATACTACAAACAAATTTTTGGTTCCCCCATGGGGTCCCCAATTTCACCAATTCTTGCTGACTTAGTCATGGTAGATCTTGAACGTGATTGTTTGTCAAAATTGAATTTTAGACCAGTATTTTATTATCGATACGTTGATGATATTATTATGTGCATTCCAAGTGATAACGTAGACCATGTGACCAACATTTTCAATAGTTATCATGACCGCCTTCAGTTCACGTATGAACTCGAGGTTGAGCGCGGGCTAAGTTTCTTAGATGTCAACGTTATACGAGATGATTCCAACGGGTTGATCACCAATTGGTACAGAAAACCTACGTTTTCTGGTAGATTCTTGAATTTTGATTCCATGCACCCTTTGTCTCAAAAGCGAGGAATGGTATTTAATCTAGTAGACAGAGCTATTTCGTTATCTCATTCAAAATTCCATGCTGAGAATCTGAAACTAGTAAGAACACTGCTACGGGATAATAATTACCCTGATGATTTCTCAGAGAGGTTAATATCAAAAAGGGTGAAATATTTAAAATCCAAGAACATGCATACTAACAATACTAATATTGTGATCACGGTGACTGACCCAGAGGAAAACACCTCAGTTATCATGGTCGTCAAAGGTCATGTCGCCACGAAACGTAAGATAGTACCTATACCATACATTAATGGCTTCTCAGAGAGATTGGGTTGCTCACTTAAGAAATTTAACTTGACACCTGTTTTCACTGTTAACAGTAACCTAAGATCTGTAGTCACTAAAGGCAAAGACCGAATTGATGAACATGATAAATGCAATGTAGTTTATAAGATCCAATGTAATGATTGTTCAGCGTCGTATGTGGGTGAAACAAAACGAGAACTGAAGACCAGATTAAAAGAGCATAAAGACAATTTGAGGAAAAACCCAGAAGTACATTCTGTCGTTTCCACACACCAACTAGAATATAACCACACTTTTGATTGGAGTAATACAGTTGTGCTTGACAGGGAATCAGTCTGGTCTAAACGCATTACCTCAGAGATGCTGCGCATTAATTTACAACCGAATGGTCTTAATAAGAAAGAAGATACTAAGAAACTGCACTTGCCTTACTCGAATATGTTGCATAGGTTGCGTTCAAAAAGTTGTTCCTAGGTGTATTTAGCTTCTAGCACATTTGTTGACGTGAAAAAACGTGGTCTCAGACTACCTCAACATAAACATCCATTGACGTCAATCGTAGGCATTGACGTCAGTCATTGACGTCATCACCATAGTGTCAACATTAGACAAGCCTAAGACACAACGTATATAAAGAGAGTCGTCACACCCCTCGCTTTATTAAACGTCTTCACCAGCACACGATGACACTTGGCTCATCGTGTATTGTGATAATGGTGGTCGTTGACACCATGTTTTTTCACTTATCACAAATTTTAATAAGGTAATCTAAGTTCCTTCTCATCACATCAAGAACTGATCTTGTGTCTACTTTGTATTCTAAATTGACTACTATTTATTTGTTTTTGACTATCTCATATTATCTTCTTGACATGTAAATATTATCTGTTTGTATACGTCGAACTATTGACCTAATTTCAATTCTTCATGTAATTAGTTTCTGACTTGTTAATTTCATTCATAGTCTAAGATGTTTGTCAACCATGGACCATTTTGTAATTTTTTGTAATTTTATAATTTTTTCAATAAATAGCCTCTGATGAGGGCAGCACATCACTGCCGAAACGTCAGGCCAAAGAGAAATTTAAAATTCACTGACTCGACTTGATTGATTGAGCCCCTCCTCAAATAAGTACCAGTTCGAGTGATAGCTTCATGATGATGAATACTACGAGGGTTGAATCTACGACACCCTTAAACAACACTGGTTTTTATAACTGGCTGACACAAGTGTATGGAAGAAAAATCACTGCCATCTTCATAGAATGGGTAGACACTAAGAAGAAAATTACCATCTCTTCGACACAACGACGGTTCCTCTTACAATGCAGATCATATGACACAAGACCGAAACACATCCAACTAATCGGCGACAGATTGGAGTCTATCACCTGCCACAGTAATACGGGATCTCACCTGTTACGTAAGAGCATTCTCCAATTTACAACTAGTATACTCAATGTAGAAATTGAAGACTTGCATATTCACTTGTGTTTCTTAAAGAAAAAATTAGATAGACTTTTTATCTTGTTACGTGACGTATTGCCGCAAGCTGTGTTAGATGACTTAATTACTTTTCAAACTGATAATCAAGTCCGCTTATCCGATAAATTGAATACGAGTTTCACACGTAAATTTAACGCTTTGACGCACAGACCTGTTGTCAAACACATACACACACAAGACCTAACACCAGTCGTGACAAAGTCTAGAGAACGGTGGTTTGTAAATTTGACACAAACACCGATCCCTGAGGACGTTATTGAAACTGTATCATTGGGTCCGAAATTTTCTCCATTAACGAACTTAGACCAGGAGACCATAATTAAAGTCATAAAAAATGTAGAGCATGCTATTAACGTACCGTCCTTTCCTGATGATCAGAAGAAAGAACTTAGGAGTAAATTAATAAACAACATAGAGCATTTCTCACGTAGGAATCGACACATTACCATTGAAGACCGGGTAGTCGCACAAAAACTGAACACCACACGTACTTTTTTAAAAACTAATAAGGACATATTTTTCACTAACGCGGACAAAGGTAATGTCACGGTAGCGCTAGACAAAAACAGCTACACACTGAAATTAAAGACTCTTTTCGCTGATACCTCAACCTACAGATTAGTGAACAAAAACCCACTAGCCTCATTACGTAAGACTGCACAGAGAATCCTTGAGAGATGGAACTCTAATTGTTTTTTAGCTAAACAATATCATAGGAACGAGTTAACACAAACTAACACATGTCTTGCCAAAGGGTATGGTTTACCAAAAATACACAAAAAAGACATACCACTCAGACCTATCATCTCTGCTATTGGGAGTCCTACTTATGGGATTTCTAAATTTCTGAGCAATCTATTAATTAAGAGTATACCTAAAGCTGATTCTTATATTAAACATAGTTGGGATTTGATAGATAAACTTAGTAATATCCAGGTGCCGGTAGATTGCATTTTGATCTCCTTAGACGTCACCTCTTTGTTTACCAATGTACCGGCAGAGTTAGTTAAGACAGCAATAGTAAACAGGTACTCATGTATTGCGAAGCATACCACCATGCCTTTGAGTGAATTATTAGCGGGTGTATCTTATTTGTTAGACAATGTTTATTTTCAATTTGATAATCAATACTACAAACAAATTTTTGGTTCCCCCATGGGGTCCCCAATTTCACCAATTCTTGCTGACTTAGTCATGGTAGATCTTGAACGTGATTGTTTGTCAAAATTGAATTTTAGACCAGTATTTTATTATCGATACGTTGATGATATTATTATGTGCATTCCAAGTGATAACGTAGACCATGTGACCAACATTTTCAATAGTTATCATGACCGCCTTCAGTTCACGTATGAACTCGAGGTTGAGCGCGGGCTAAGTTTCTTAGATGTCAACGTTATACGAGATGATTCCAACGGGTTGATCACCAATTGGTACAGAAAACCTACGTTTTCTGGTAGATTCTTGAATTTTGATTCCATGCACCCTTTGTCTCAAAAGCGAGGAATGGTATTTAATCTAGTAGACAGAGCTATTTCGTTATCTCATTCAAAATTCCATGCTGAGAATCTGAAACTAGTAAGAACACTGCTACGGGATAATAATTACCCTGATGATTTCTCAGAGAGGTTAATATCAAAAAGGGTGAAATATTTAAAATCCAAGAACATGCATACTAACAATACTAATATTGTGATCACGGTGACTGACCCAGAGGAAAACACCTCAGTTATCATGGTCGTCAAAGGTCATGTCGCCACGAAACGTAAGATAGTACCTATACCATACATTAATGGCTTCTCAGAGAGATTGGGTTGCTCACTTAAGAAATTTAACTTGACACCTGTTTTCACTGTTAACAGTAACCTAAGATCTGTAGTCACTAAAGGCAAAGACCGAATTGATGAACATGATAAATGCAATGTAGTTTATAAGATCCAATGTAATGATTGTTCAGCGTCGTATGTGGGTGAAACAAAACGAGAACTGAAGACCAGATTAAAAGAGCATAAAGACAATTTGAGGAAAAACCCAGAAGTACATTCTGTCGTTTCCACACACCAACTAGAATATAACCACACTTTTGATTGGAGTAATACAGTTGTGCTTGACAGGGAATCAGTCTGGTCTAAACGCATTACCTCAGAGATGCTGCGCATTAATTTACAACCGAATGGTCTTAATAAGAAAGAAGATACTAAGAAACTGCACTTGCCTTACTCGAATATGTTGCATAGGTTGCGTTCAAAAAGTTGTTCCTAGGTGTATTTAGCTTCTAGCACATTTGTTGACGTGAAAAAACGTGGTCTCAGACTACCTCAACATAAACATCCATTGACGTCAATCGTAGGCATTGACGTCAGTCATTGACGTCATCACCATAGTGTCAACATTAGACAAGCCTAAGACACAACGTATATAAAGAGAGTCGTCACACCCCTCGCTTTATTAAACGTCTTCACCAGCACACGATGACACTTGGCTCATCGTGTATTGTGATAATGGTGGTCGTTGACACCATGTTTTTTCACTTATCACAAATTTTAATAAGGTAATCTAAGTTCCTTCTCATCACATCAAGAACTGATCTTGTGTCTACTTTGTATTCTAAATTGACTACTATTTATTTGTTTTTGACTATCTCATATTATCTTCTTGACATGTAAATATTATCTGTTTGTATACGTCGAACTATTGACCTAATTTCAATTCTTCATGTAATTAGTTTCTGACTTGTTAATTTCATTCATAGTCTAAGATGTTTGTCAACCATGGACCATTTTGTAATTTTTTGTAATTTTATAATTTTTTCAATAAATAGCCTCTGATGAGGGCAGCACATCACTGCCGAAACGTCAGGCCAAAGAGAAATTTAAAATTCACTGACTCGACTTGATTGATTGAGCCCCTCCTCAAATAAGTACCAGTTCGAGTGATAGCTTCATGATGATGAAGACGTAGGTAAATAATTGAAACATAGCATGGACAATTAGTAATCTACAATCCTGTTGTAATGAGGAACAATCAAGGACTATGTCAAGTTTTCATACATACTATAGTTCTTTGATACAAAATAAATGTAAATAAAATATTCAATATATACAGGGTGTCCCAGAATTCGCGACGAATAATTCACAGGGTAAATCTTGATCAAAAACGGGATCGAAATTTCCTTAGCCGTTTTTTCCGGTAATGCTTAGATTTCTCGTTATAATTATTTCAAATCCAGCCAACGACGCGCGGCTTATGAACGGCCGTTCGTCGATGTGATTACCGCTCGGTTGTATGCGCGTCTCCCAGCCTATTGTCGCCGCGAAACAAAGTGCACACAACCAAGCGGCGATCACACCGACAAGCGCCTGTTCTTAAATCGCACGTTATTGACTGAAATTAAAATAATTATAACGAGAAATCTAAGCATTACCGGAAAAAACGGCTAAGGAAATTTCGATCCCGTTTTCGATCAAGATTTACCCTGTAAATTATTCGTCGCGAATTCTGGGACACCCTGTATATATATATATATTTTTCTTTTTTATGCTAAGGTACTATATGAAGACATAGGTATAGGAAAGAAACTACATAGGTGTAGTATATATCACAGAGTTTGATCTTATCAAGTACGTGTGGAAGTAATTAGAAGGTAATGAAAGCACAATTAGTCTAAACCCCAATCCTGCTGTGATAAGGAACTGAGAAAAAGCAATATATTAACGTGCTCACCCGTGAGACGACTCCTGTCGTCGGTTATTATGTTCCCAGCTTGAGAAAATAGTCTTTCAGATGGCACAGAAGTACCGAGAATGCTGATGTATCTGATTGCAACCTCATACAATCCTGGAAATCTATTTTGTGATGATTTCCAAAATTCCAACGGATTTCCTTTTCTTTCCAGGCAAGGCTGTTTCAGATATTCTCTTGTTTCGGAATAATCTCGTTGAGAAATTCCATCGCCACTCGCTAAAGCAATTAATTCATCGTGGCAGGACCACAGACTATCGTTTGAAATGATCTTCGGACTTTCGACGACTTTTTTCGGGTGTTCAGAATTTTTCACAATGATATTTTCGATTGTGGCAATGGTGTTTGCTGCCGTTAGTGCCTTTTGAAAGTGAATCCTTTTGAACCTAGGATCCAGGATAGTTGCAATGGCTAATATTTTGTTCGTCTCTAGATTATTACATCTTCTGTCGATTGCCATCATCAGCTTCTCTTTGAAAGTCACACCATGCTCTGATACTGGTTTAATTGCGTTGATTTGAATCTTCATACAATTCACTATTGGAATAACCATACTGGCTGTTGGGTAAGTTTCTCCACTGATTTCAGTTATAGCCTGTTCAATGATTTTCATCAGTGAGACAACGTCGTTCAAGATGTAGATTTCTTCTGATTCTAACATAGCTGGCTTGTTCGCACATTTCCTGACAGCTAGATACACATACTGTTCCAACTCTAGGAATCTTAGGATCATGTAGAGTGAAGAATTCCATCTAACTTTCATGTCCATTTTCAACTTCAAACAAGTTCCTTCAGTTTTGCCATCTTGAACCTGCAGTCTTTTTAGTTCATCAGAAGCAGGAATGCTCCTTTTGACTGTTGAAGTTATTGTTCTTACTTTTTGTATTATTTTCTGTAAATCATTCATATCGTCGAGCACATCTGGAACTAGATGCGATAGAATATGAGCGAAACAGCCAATGTGTTTCTCACTTCCTACTGATTTTGTAATCGCCGCTTTTATGTTTGCTGCATTGTCTGAAATTATACACATAATTTTTGAGCGTTTCAACCGGAATTCCTCGATTACTGTGTCAAGAGAATCAGCGAGATAATCGGCAGTATGGTTTTTTTCCAAAGGAAAAACGCCAATATTCGCGTTTGAGATCGTCAAATCTGGTTTCAGTTGATGAATTGTTACACCTAGGTAACTTTGATTGGTAACATCTGTCCAATTGTCGCACGTTAGACAATAGGATACGGAGTGTTCCACTTGCGATATGAACTTTTCTTTTAGCGTAAGATAACGATGTTCTAGCAGCCGAGTGATCGTTTTCCTGCTCGGAATACTGTAGAGTGGTACGAGAAACTTCATGAGGAGGACAAAGCCTTTTTTTTCAACGATTGACAAGGGATTTTTATCAACTGAAATCATGTAAAGAATCACGTTTGTCAGCT
The DNA here is from genome assembly GCA_943736025.1 of Tenthredo mesomela. Lineage (NCBI taxonomy): Eukaryota > Metazoa > Arthropoda > Insecta > Hymenoptera > Tenthredinidae > Tenthredo > Tenthredo mesomela. The sequence continues at coordinate 22,953,776 of OX031014.1, read as the reverse complement.
GATCAGCATCTTTTCCTCCATCTAGAACAGCATAAAAAAAAAAGAAAAAAAAAGTATAGATGATTAGCAAGTGAATTTGAAATCTCGTTCAAATACAGAAATGTTGTTGGTTTACCTCTGAATGATTTGATCCTTGAAAATGCTTCATCGATTGTGCTAAGCTTGCGCTTAAAACGAGAATTAATTGGACGTGATGCTTGAGGATCATCGTAAGAGTCATTGTCGGATGAGGTGGCCTCAGATGTTTGCTGCTTTTTCAAATCCTGTTTAGAGTTCGATGAGTTCCAAATCAGCGAATGTTTACGCATCATGTGTGACCTCATATTCGAAGTGTTGTCAGCTCGTTTGAAGATACCGTTGCAAATTATGCAGCGAGCTTCTTTGTTAGAAACTTTGGTGAAAAAACTCCACACTAGGCTTGAGCCTTTTTTCATTCTGAAAGATTTATTTGCGTTCGAATAATACCAAATTAATATCACGAAGTGGGAGAATTGTGAAGGGAAAACATATCATCATATAATGGTAGAAAGAATACACAGCAATCACGAATTAAAAACTAGTATACGGATAAAAGAATTATTAAAAGAAAGACCAAAAAGGGAAATATGTGCAGATTACAGCAACATATTTGAGCAGTCAGGCGATTAAAAATGATGACGGGGCACAAGATAGGAAAAATAGTACAATTCCAAATGATCTAGTCATTATGATAAAATACTCAAAATACTCACATTTTCGGCTGTGATGGATTTGACGTACTTGCCTCGTGTTCATTTTCTTTTGTGTCGTCGCCATTAGGAATGCTAGGAGAAGATGAATAAGAACGTATTTTCAAAACGAAGATGATTGATACAATGCGAAAAAAAAAACTTACCTTTGATTATCGTCGATCAAATTTACGTTTTGATCACTGATCTCGGAATCTAAAACATAACCTTGTTAGTTGTTGGTGAAAAAATTTTATAACACAGAGATTATTTTTTCTTGAGATGAGTTATTTTCAGTTCAATCATACTTACGTTTTTCTGGCTCCATCGCACAACTGCGGTTTGAGCACGTTTTCATAACAGGTACACTAGACGCATTATACCAAACCAACGTGTTCACGAACGATATTTTTCACGATATTTTTTGAAAAATATCGAATATCGAATAATCAGACATCGAAAATATCGAATAAGAAATATCGATAAATATCGAATAAAAATCGACAGTCTCGATATATCGGACAGTATCGCCCATCCCTATAGCTAACGCTTACCGTCTTCCAGCCAACACAGGAACAGGAGTTTCTCCCGTCCGTAGTTCATCGCTCGGCTTTGGAGCCCTCACTCTCCACACACACACAATAGGCGAACTCGATTTATTATCTTAGAGAGCCCACGAGGCTGAACGTGCTATTCACGATACGGATTTTTGGCTAAAAATTAAAACGGCAATTTACACTAGTGTCTTCGATGCTAGTCTAACGCAGAGTGAGTAGACCGCATGGCGCCGGTACTTAGCGCACATATCAGGCGATCGACTATTAATTTCCCATCGACCAAAAGATCCCTATTTTCGCTACGCGAGAATATTCAAAATCCACCGCGGTGGTTGTAGCTCCTTACATCCAAGGAACACGGGTTGCAGGCTCTTCTAGGCGGCGGGAATCTCTTCCGCCACCGATATCCCTCGTTGCAGAATGCCCTCGGCATTCCCCCGTGTCCTCTATTTCCGCAGTGGAGGTAGCCTGGCCAGTACTACCTCCTAGAGCTCACGCGGTGTTCCTTATCAGGGATCCTTCTGGTCGATTTTGGGCGTCGTAGGTGCGTCTACTCGTTCTTTCGGGGCGAATGTGAGCCTTCGTCTAGGCCTCGTCTCCCACATGCCAGAGAAAATGCGTAAAGAAAAACAAAAGAATCAATAAGGAGTTCTACAGATTTTAGTCGGTCACGGTCGTCTCTCGGAATTATTGCCAGGCCTCAGGGCCATCCTAATCATTCATTCAAAAATCAGACACTCCGCTAAGGTCGTCCAAGGGGTAAGGAGCCTGTGGTAACATGCAATGTTACAATAGCCATATATAATTGCATGTGTATATATAATTATATATAATCAGATATGATCAGATCTGATCATTTGTTTTGGACAAATTAAAATAAAAGAGTTAATTAAATTAAAAAATTACATGAACTATTGTTTTTGTATCCTTTATATGTCACAATGATCGGCAATCATGGGTATTTCTGAAAATTAACTTTTTTTTTGTCGATGAAAAATTTTTCACTTTCTTGCGGGGATTCGAACCCAGGTCCTTCTGCGTATCAGTCGAAGCTTCTACCACTTGGCTACTTCACGTATTTAACAGTTGAAATTTTCAGAATGTCTATATGTATTTGTCACGAAAATTTAATTAATCTTAACGATGCACTTAATATTGATCATGATGATCGAACGATTCTTAAACTGTTTTTGTATTTTAGGGAATGTGAGGCAATATGGCCACTCTAAATTTTTTAGCAAAAAGAATGACTAATTATGAATACCATGACATTTAAAAACTTTAGCTTTATGCACCCGGACATTATAATATTTGCACATGCATGCAAAACTATTCGTATGTATAACAGTTAAATTTATACGTTATACATGTATTTTTATTTCATTTTTTTCTCAACAGATATGATCATATCTGGGCATTTTTTCCGTATATACAGCTGCAGATATTTTCATACATAATCATGCATGATCATACATAACGTCATATATGAGCTGATATATAATCATATATGGATAGATATGATCATATCTGGGCATTTTTTTCGTATATACAGCTGCAGATATTTTCATACATAATCATGCATGATCATACATAACGTCATATATGAGCTGATATATAATCATATATGGATAGATATGATCATATCTGAGCATTTTTCCCGTATACAGCTGCAGATATGCTCATGCATGATCATGCATGATCATACATGCGAGCTCATACGTTAATCATACATGAACAGATGTGATCATATCTGAGCATTTTTTCCGTATACAGCTGCAGATATGATCATACATGACGTCATATATGAGCTCATATATTGTAACGTTTCGGCTTTTACGAACCTATTGGTTATAGTAAAAGTCGGTTGCTACGGGTTCGAAATGATCTATTTTCTGAAATTTAATTAATTAAGTATTATTATGGACTCCTCATACTGAAAGGTGAGGAAAAGGATGGGTATACCATGCAAAAGCCACCTTATTCAGATTTTATCTCCCTGCGCTAGCTACCGGACTCGGATAGTTTTAATTATCAAAGCCGTATTGGTTCTGAATTTAAGATTCAGAATTCTCACTACAGAGCCGGGTTTTTACGCCAAGCCTGTCTCGCCTGCTATTGATGATTTTATTGACTAACTACAGATCCGGGTTTTTACACCAAGACTGCCTATCAGACTCGGGTTTCCAACGGTTGGCCCTCGAACACAGGTTTTTACGCCAATGTCGTTCGCTTCTTCCGTTGTTCGCCAAAGCTGTAACTACTCGGCTTATTCTGGTATTTATTACTGTCAAACAGGATGATAAGAAAATACCAGGCAAAATTTATCAGTAGTTATTTGATTCCCTGTATTGTTAAACCAAAAATAAAATATCAACAAAATTAATACAAAGATCTTATTCTATCTTATTCTACGTTAAAGTCTATTTCATCCGTATTTATCTCCTTTCAACTAAATGTTTGTAACAATGCTGCTGTAGCTAATGCTCAATATAATATTATGCTTCTAAACCCGGTTAGGTGATATTAGAATATGATTTTAAAGAATGTTCTGATTTGTCTAAATAATAGTGAATTTACTGATTCTACTTTATTGCCTTCGGAAGACCCTTAGTTCAATATCAAATGAGTCGCCTGGGATGCTATACCACGATTGCGCTTGGTTTGATTTTAATATAGTGAGTCGACTGAGTGCTATACCACAAGTGCGCTGTCGAGCTCTGTCGACGCGTGTTTATATACTCTTTTGCTTACGCTTGTGACGTCACAAGCGTCGCTCGCTCGTCTATCTGAATTTGCCTAGTTGTTCGGTATTTACGCCGACCAATCATAGCCGACCCCCATCGTGACGGTCGGACACGTTACAATATAAACATACATGAATACCCGCACGGAAATATATATATGCGAAAAATATATGCGACATATTTGTTTTTTGCGCTAAAATATAAGTAACATTTATTTTTTATAAGTTTGATATAAATGTCAACATACATGTAGTGACATGTATGTCGGCATAGATGTCGACATAGATGTCAACACTATGTCAAATTCATCTAACATATAGGATACATATATGTAAATGCGTACATATATGTTATAATATATGCGAACATCTTTGGATTTTGCGCACATATATGTTATAAGTGCGACATATATGTTGCATATATTTTTCGCATATATATATTTCCGTGCGGGTAGATATGATCATATCTGAGTATTTTTTTAATGATAATCCTTCACTACAGCTTTGGATCCGATCATATATGACCATGTACGATCATATCTGAGCTCATGCATGATCATGTATGATCATATCTAAGCTCATGTATGATCATGTATGATCATATCTGAGCTCATGTATGATCATACATGAACATATATGATCATATACGACCCATTTTTTCCCGGGATACTATGACAAAAACGCAGAAACTAAGGTAATAGCTGACGCAAGCCCAGTGGGACTGGGAGCAGTATTAATTCAAAAACAAAAAGAGGGATTGCGAATCATTCGGTTCGCCAGCAAGGCATTAACAGATGTAGAGAAACGCTACTCTCAAACAGAGAAAGAGGCATTAGGACTAGTATGGGCCTGCGAGAAATTCCACATACATCTATTTGGTAAAGAATTTGATCTAATTATAGATCATAAACCATTGGAAGTAATCTTTGGTCCAAGGTCCAAACCATGTGCCAGGATTGAAAGATGGGTGTTACGACTCCAATGCTACACATATAAAGTAGTATACAAACCAGGGAAGTTCAACATTGCAGATCCACTGTCAGGCCCCCTAGATACATCAAAACCAGCAAAAGAAAGAGACAGGTCAGAAGAGGAAATGATCAAGGGCAATCATCGAAGAGATCATACCAAAAGCAATGACATATGAGGAAATATGTCAAGCATCAAACTCGGACGAAGAATTAATAAAGCTTAAGAAGAGCATACAAACAAACACATGGGACAAAGACCAAAAGAAATACGAAATCCTTCAGCATGAACTGGGAGTTGTCGAAGACATCGTAGTACGGGGGACAAGAATCATTATACCAAGGAGCCTACAAGAAAAAGCTTTGCATATTGCACATGAGGGACACATTGGAATCGTGGGCATGAAGCAAAGACTAAGGACAAAAGTATGGTGGTTGACACTCGACAAAGACATACAACGATGGTGCAAATCGTGCCACGGTTGCCAACTAGTGGGAATACCAGACCCACCGGAACCAATGGCTCGACGACGACTACCAACGCAGCCATGGGAAGTAGTAAAGGCCCGGAGACGCTCAAATCGGATCGCAGTCGCAAACACAAACGCAGTGATCTGACGCTCTTGATTGGCTTAGCTTTGGATAAATTTTTTCAACAACCAATCAGGAGCGTCAGATCACTGCGTTTGCATTTGCGACTGCGATCCGATTTGAGCGTGTCCGGGCCTTAAGCATGGACTTTATGGGACCATTGCCGTTAGGACATAACATCTTAGTGGTAATCGATTATTGTAGTAGATTTTTTGAAGTTGAGTTGATGATGTCCATCACTGCAGATAAACTAATCGAAAAACTCAAGATCATGTTTGCAAGATATGGAATGCCAAATACTGTAATCAGCGATAATGGAAGAACGTTCATCGACAGCAGACTGAAGGCGTTCCTGGAAGAAAATGCAGTACATTACCACCACTCGACTGTGTATTGGCCGCAAGCAAACGGTGAAGTAGAGCGACAAAACAGGTCAATTCTTAAGAGACTTAAAATCGCACAAGCAACAGGAGTTGATTGGAAGAGCGAACTACTAACTTATCTGTTTGCATACCGCACGAATCCACATACTGTGACAGGAGTAGCTCCAGCGGAACTAATGTTCAACAGGAAAATAAAATCCAAAATATCGGACCTAACAATAATGAAAACACAATACAACGACGAAGAAGTGCGAAATAAAGATTTCTTCAAGAAAGAAGAGGGAAGAAGATATGCAGTTGAGAAACGACATGCCAAAGAAAGCGAAATTACAAAAGGGGACAAGGTATTAATTTAACAGCCGAAAGAAAAAAAAACTTTCCACGACATACAAATCAGTTCCAATGACAGTAATAAGTGAAGAATGCAACTCAATCGTCGCAGAAACTCCAGAGGGAATAAAGTATCGGCGAAACAGCACTCAATTCAAACGGTATACAATCAGACCACAACAACCAAACCAAAGAGAGAAACCGAAGACCACAGAAGCCGACGACAGTCATCTGGAAGAAAATGATCAAATAATCAGACCAGAACCTATGGAAGCCAAAGAGATGACAACGAAAAGACTACAGCGAGAGATTCGCAAACCAACAAGACTTGTTGCAACCAGAGTATCAAGGTGTTGCAATCCAGATGTTTTGAGACACACTTTGGCAATACTCTGGAATGTGCAAGTGCGAGGCTTGACGCAACTAACAACAATTGCAGAAACGAGGCGACCTCCTTATACGTAATGAATAAGCGATGATTATAATACTCATCGGCAGAACATCAAGACCGATATTAGGGCACGTTATGCCAGATCTCAGTTGGACGTAGTAAATCACTTTTTGTAAACTCTTGATACATTAATGAACTTGAATCACTTTGTACGACCGAGTTCCAACTCCTAATTCGACAACGGATCCTTAAACAAATATTATAAAGGATCTCAGGATCCCAATTACAACAACTGGTGGCAGCGGCGAGGATTGTCGAATCGTAGAAGTGAATCAAGTATCGAGCGAGTGAATCAGAAGAATGAGTGATCGTGACATCGCTGAAGAACCGTGACGTCACATGTCAAAGAAAGGAATAGAACGATCGAGAGCAAGTAGCACCACCACAGATTCAGAACATAGAAGCGAATCAACCTCTAACTAACATGGCAGAAAATACCGTCACCGCGAGACAAGTGCTGAAGGACATCGAGATCTTCGATAGCAGTGACCGAGGAAAAGTTTGTGATTTTATACGCTCTTGTAAATATGCACGTGAAATAATACGACCTGCGGACACGCAGAACCTACTGAAAGCTGTTTTGAGCACGCGGATCAAAGGTGCTCCAGCACGAGCTTTAGAATACAAATCAATTGACACCTCGAATACACTGGAGGAAGAGCTGAAGTCGATAAGCATCGATACACGGACATTAGCCTCGTTACAAGTGGAATTCAGCAGCTGTAGACAACGTCACAACGAGATGAGGCTGAAACTAGCGGCCAGAGCTAGCGGCCGCTCGGAGCGCGCGGTTGAGAACCGCTGCAGCTTCTTACACCTAACCGTCGGTCGACCGGTGTACGCGTAAATGTGCACTGAATCTTCTCGGAAAAATTGTTGCAAACGAATATCACGTTGAAATTTGGTATACGTACTCAGTAGTTGTACCGGAACTTGGAAAAAATTAGAAATCCCGGGGAATGTACTTTGTTTATTTATTAAAAATTGTTAATTAATAATTATTACGCGCGGCGATATTAATACTTCTATGAAAACTTGTCGCAAGTGAATATCGAGTTCAAATTCGGTATACGTACTCAGTAATTGTACCGGAACTTGGAAAAAATTAGAAATCCCGGGAGATGTACTTTGTTTATTTATTAAAAATTGTAAATCAATAATTATTACGCGCCGCAATATTAATACTTCTATAAAAACTTGTTGCAAGCTAATATCGAGTTCAAATTCGGTATACGTACTCAGGAATTGTACCGGAACTTGGAAAAAATTAGAAATCCCGGGGGATGTACTTTGTTTATTTATTAAAAATTGTTAATTTTTGTAAATGGAGCTAGCGGCCGCGCAATTAACCTTTAGATCACTGGCAAAAGTTGTTGCAAGCTAATATCGAGTTCAAATTCGGTATACGTACTCAGAAATTGTACCGGAACTTGGAAAAAATTAGAAATTCCGGGGGATGTACTTTGTTTATTTATTAAAAATTGTTAATTAATAATTATTACGCGCGGCAATATTAATACTTCTCTAAAAACTTGTTGCAAGCGAATTTCGAGTTGAAAAAAAAAAAGATTTTCCATAGATGTTGACATGTTACTGATTTTTTTTCAATTTTTTCGATTTTCCGGTCGTCCATGGGTATTATTAAACTGCGAAAATGGAAAAAAAACACATTATTTCCGCAGAAAAACCTCTTTGAATCGACGAAGAAAGTTGTAATTTTTCACAAAATTTTTTTTTTCGGCAAGTATTTTTAGTGAAAATCGTTGCCACGAAATTCGTTACGGGCAGATTTACCATTCTGATCCAGCTAGACCCTTTAACCCAGCTGTAACTGCTCAAAATTTATATTGTTGTTCTTATCCGTCATTGTTGCACCCTCCGATGATTTTACCTTTGACGCCGCCAGCATCAAAGAAGTAAGTACCGTCGACGTTTTGCCTTCTCTGAGCGTTTTTCCCCACTCTAGTGCTTTGACACGACTTCTCAGTCACTCGCCTCCGTATACCGAAGCATATGCGTCTCTGGATCAATTAGTAATATTCGTACGTTAAACTGCTGTATCAGGCATTGCAAGGATCCGGTACATAAAAGGTACGTAAACATTACTGTATGTCAATTATAATTTCATTGATGAAGAAACATATTTTTATAGCTGCCAAGACAAGTCAGGTGGTTTTTCTACACAACTACTCTCATCCTATTTCTTGGTAAGCATATGCGTTGACAAAAATATACCCAGAGTACACGATTTTCAAACAATATAGGGTAATCCAGAATGCGGTACTTTACTTATACCGGTAGATTCCTTGTAAAAATCCAAGACCAAAATTATGAATCTTCAAAAGTCTAAAGCAAAGCCGTTCTCAGGTAGGAGCCGTTTAAAGTAAGCCAATACGAGAGTAGATACACAGAAAAAAAAGACAACTTGAATCAAGTAATATTTCGACCGCTCTTAAGAATAAAACTCTAGTTCGCGAAGCTCGTTCATATCGCCGTACTTCTTGAGACGTAGCGTTTATAAGACCGTAGCTCGCGATCCCGTTTATAAGACCGTATAGCTCGCCGCTTCGCCTATATTTAATACATATCGACAGCTTTATAACATAGTCGCGTAAGCTCAAAAAAAAATTATTTTTTTAGAGTTTAGACAGACGTATCTCCAAAAAAATTGTGCTCTGCATTAGAAATTATTTGGTAAATAGGCCATTTTCGGCGCTTACATGACTATATGAGGCGTTGTATGCAAAAACCCCTTAACTCGAGTTAAGGGGTTTTTGCTGAAACCTACATTATTACAATCCTTGAGATGTATTTATAGTGCACCCCAAATTTCAGATTCATACTGGACTACCTCCCGAAATAAATTTGAAGACAATTTTTCATATTTATAGTAAGTTATACAAAAATAAAACCTTTAATCGCATTTTCCCACTAAGCGCTCCGGTCGAGTTAAGGGGTTTTTGCATACAACGCCTCATATGTTATTAAGCTGTCGACGATATACGAATCGGCGAACTGCGGCCTTATAAACGGGAGCGCGTGCTACGGTCTTATAGACGAGAGCGCGAGCTACGGTCTCATAAACGCTACGCCTGAAGTACAGCGATATAAACGAGCTTCGCGAGCTAGGGTTTTATTCTTAGGAGCGGTCGATTTACTTAAACCAAAAATATTCGAAGGAAGACGAACTTTTTTCTCCGTTCAAGAAAATATTTCTCTTGGATTTGATGTTCTTGGCTTGAAAACATTTTTTTTTAGTTCATGAGTTTTTAATCTTCATCTGACAAAATATTATTTTCATTCGACGAAATTAAATTCTTGAGTCAAGAAATATGAAAGCTCAGTCCAAGATTATTCTCTTGATTTTAGATAATGAGTCGTGTTGAGGTGGCCGAGAATCAGATCGGCAATTCTTTCAGTGGTTACTCAGTCCTTGATTGGCTGTCTAGTAATAAACAACCGCCTTTCAATAACAACATCTAGGCTCGACATCTGATAAAAGTCAGAGAACATCGTGAATAATTTTTAATTTCTTGTTAATTACCATACGTCAATTGTAAAAATGATCATAAAACTATTATTTATATCATTCATCATGAAGTTATCACGCGGTCTTGGTAATTATTTGAGGAGGTCTCAATTAATTTATAGTCTGAGAAAATTGACTCGATTCGACTAGATTGATTGAGATCCTCCTCAAATAATTATCTGTATTGATATTAACATTCAAACATACAATTATAAAATAATAAAATTCAAATACAAATATATCGCGTCACTAATGCCATAAGGTCGTAAGCGCCAAAAAAAAAACATTTTTTTTTAGTTCATGAGTTTTTAATCTTCATCTGACAAAATATTATTTTCATTCGACGAAATTAAATTCTTGAGTCAAGAAATATGAAAGCTCAGTCCAAGATTATTCTCTTGATTTTAGATAATGAGTCGTGTTGAGGTGGCCGAGAATCAGATCGGCAATTCTTTCAGTGGTTACTCAGTCCTTGATTGGCTGTCTAGTAATAAACAACCGCCTTTCAATAACAACATCTAGGCTCGACATCTGATAAAAGTCAGAGAACATCGTGAATAATTTTTAATTTCTTGTTAATTACCATACGTCAATTGTAAAAATGATCATAAAACTATTATTTATATCATTCATCATGAAGTTATCACGCGGTCTTGGTAATTATTTGAGGAGGTCTCAATTAATTTATAGTCTGAGAAAATTGACTCGATTCGACTAGATTGATTGAGATCCTCCTCAAATAATTATCTGTATTGATATTAACATTCAAACATACAATTATAAAATAATAAAATTCAAATACAAATATATCGCGTCACTAATGCCATAAGGTCGTAAGCGCCAAAAAAAAAAAAAAAAAAATTTTTTTTTTTTTGTGGCAAAATCTTTTTCATGCGATATAACATCGTTTGGGCACATCCGCAAAAAAAATTATTTTTTGGCGCTTACGACCTTATCGCATTAGTGACGCGATATGGTAATTATACAATTTACTAAAATTATTTTCATTGCCTTGAACTTTTATTTAAGAAAAAACATTCATTTCTACAAGAAAGAAAAATTCTTTTATTGAAAAAATTAATTTTTCAATTCTAGTAAAAAGTTCTTTTGATTCAAATAATAAAACACTTGCTCTGAATAAGCTAATCATTCAATTTGATTTTATTTTCGCTTCACTCAAATATAGTATATTACTCATCTAGGGAGGGAAAGTAGGCTCACCCAAACTGCGTGTAAGATTGACACCCGAGCCGAAGGCGAGGGTGACAAAAACGCAGTTTGGGATGGCCTTTTTCACTCCCGTGTGAGGTATACTATTTTTCACCACCCCCTGCATCGGAAAGAACGACTTCCCGCTAACGCAAGGGAGCGAAAGTCGTACTTTCCGTGCAGGTGTGGTGAAAAATCTTTTTTTTTTTTTAGTCCCAAAAAAAGACGTCTTCAACCAAAGCGCTGGTATTTCAAACCAAGAGAAAAATATACTTTGGAGAAACATATGACGCTATTAGTTGAAGAATAAAATTCTTTCGGTTCACGAGTGTCATACTTTTTGGCTAACAGTGAAATGCTTGAATGGATAATTTTTGAGTTTGATTACAGAGTTTATTTTTTCAGTTCAAGAATACATTTTGCTTGGATTAAGAAGACAATATTATATTGTGCAACGAGTGGGCAAAAATGACGATTCTGAGTGTGAAGTTATCTGCACTAGGGTGGGTTGAAAATAGTATATTGTGCACCAAGGGAGCAAACAACGTTTTTGCTCCCGAGTGTGTAGCTTGCCGCCCGAGCGGAGCGAGGACTCGGCGAGCCGAAGGCTCGCCGAGTAGAGCCGAACGCGAGGGCGGCAAGCTACACCAAGGGAGCGAAGACGTTTGCTCCCGTGGTTCACACGCTATTTTTTTTTACACATGAACGGAGGCCGATTTTGCTGCCTGTTTTCGGGGAGTCTTCCCGATTAATTTTCAATTATTCAATTAAAGTTAATTATTCAAAATAATATTATTATTAATTAATTCATAATGGAGAAGATCACACAAATAACTGAAAAATGATTGATCAAACAGTAGACTCAGACGTGGCGCTGCTGACCGAGTGGCACTGGGAGGAACTACTTCCAGGTAAGAAAGACTTTGCGGGAGGAAAGATTTTGCGGGGGGAAAGACTTTGCGGGAAGAAAGACCAGGGCAGCAAGACGTCGCGGGAGAAAAGACTTCCCGGTCGGTAAAACCGCACTTTGCTCCCCGAAAACAGGTAGCAAAATCGGCCTTTGCGTTCATGTGTAAAAAAAAAAAAATTTCTTAGCCTGGGGGTAGAATTTGTACCTTATAAAAAAAGAAAATTTTTCCAAAAAATAAAAATTTTTTTATTCATCATGAATGTATCACTCGAAGTAGAAGTAATCGGAGAAGGGTCTCAATCAATCAAGTCGAGTCAATTTTTGAAATGTGATGGCCTGACGTTTCGGCAGTGTTATGCTGCCCTCATCAGAGGCTATTTATTGGAAAAAATTACAAGTTTGAGTTTACAAAGGTCAAAATAATAAAATAATATAATATAATAAAACAGTTCAGTTAACTAGCGTCGAAAAACTAATACATGAAATACTACGATCCTAGGTCAGTAAATTGACCCATATACAAAACTGATAATATTTAGTCAAGGACGTTATATAAGCATTGTAGACGAAACAAATATTGGTAGTCAAAAAAAGTCACATAAATACAAGGATTAACTTATACTATGGTAGTCAGAAGGAACTTTAATTACCTTATTATCTTATTCTAGTTGGTGATACGTGAAAAAACTAGGTGTCAAAGATCACCATAATCCCACTATGAAACGAGCTATGTGTCGTCCTATGTTAGTGGAAACGTTAAATGAGCAAGGTGGTGTGACGACGCACTTTATATACGTTGTTAACTAAGGCTCGTCTAATGTTGACACTCTACGAATGACGTCAATGACTGACGTCAGTACCTAAGACTGACGTCAATGAATGTTTATGTTGAGGTAGTCTCTGAGGCCAACGTTTTTTCACGTAAACACCTGTGATAGAAATTGAATTTGCATGCATTTAAGAACAGCTTTTTGATCTTAGCCTATGTAGCATGTGAGAGTAAGGTAAGTGTAATTTTTTAGTGTCTTCTTTCTTATTAAGACTGTTAGGTTGTAAATTAATCTGTAACATCTCTGAGGTGATGCGCTTGGACCAAACTGATTCTCTATCAAGCACAACCGCATTATCCCAGTCGAAAGTGTGGTTAAATTCAATTTGGTGTGCAGAAACGACGGAGTGTGCTTCTGAGTTTTTCTTTATATTCTCTTTATGCTCTTTCAATCTGGTCTTAAGCTCACGTTTCGTTTCACCTACATAAGACGCTGAACAATCATTACACTGAATCTTATATACTACATTACATTTATCATGTTCGTCAATGCGGTCTTTCCCTTTAGTAACCACTGATCTTAAGTTACTGTTAACACTAAACACAGGTGACAAGTCAAATTTCCTCAGTGAACAGCCTAGTCTCTCTGAGAAGTCCTTAATGTAAGGTAAGGATACTATCCTACGTTTTGATGTAGATAGACCGTTGACTACCATGATGACAGAGGTATTTCCTTCTGGGTCAGTCACCGTAATAACAATGTTAATGCTATTGGTATGAGTGTTCTTTGATTTTAGATATTTTAACCTTTTAATAATTAATCTTTCTGAGAAGTCGTCAGGGTAGTTGTTATCCCGTAACAATGATCTTACTAAACTCAGGTTCTCAGCATGAAATTTCGAGTGAGATAACGATATGGCTCTGTCGACTAGATTAAACACCATTCCGCGTTTTTGAGATAAAGGGTGCATGGAGTTAAAATTCAAAAACCTTCCAGAAAACGTGGGTTTTCTGTACCAATTAGTGATCAACCCATTAGAATCGTCTCGTATCACATTAACATCCAAAAAACTAAGCTTACGTTCAACCTCAAGTTCATGCGTGAACTGCAGGCGGTCATGGTAACCATTAAAAGTGTTAGTAACATAGTCTATGTTAGCGCTAGGAATGCACATGATAATATCATCCACATATCGGTAATAAAATAATGGTCTGAAATTCAACTTTGACAAACAGTCACGTTCCAGATCAACCATAACTAAGTCCGCTAGAATCGGTGAGATTGGGGACCCCATGGGAGAACCAAAGATTTGTTTATAGTACTGGTTGTCAAATTGAAAGTAGACGTTGTCTAACAAATACGTTACACCCGCTAATAATTCACTCAAAGGCATGGTGGTGTGCTGCGCGATAAATGAGTATCTGTTTACTATCGCTGTCTTAACTAACTCTGTTGGTACATTAGTAAACAAAGAGGTAACGTCAAGAGAGATCAAAATGCAATCATCAGGTACCTGGATATTACTAAGTTTTTCTATCAAATCCCAACTATGTTTAATATAAGAATCAGCTTTAGGAATGCTCTTGATTAGTAAATTGCTCAGAAACTTAGAAATCCCATACGTAGGACTCCCAATCGCTGAGATGATGGGTCTGAGTGGCGTGTCTTTTTTATGTATTTTAGGTAAACCGTAACCTTTGGCAAGACACGTGTTCGTTTGCGTTAATTCGTTCCTATGATATTGTTTAGCTAGGAAACTATTCGAGTTCCATCTGTCAAGAATTCTCTGCGAGGTCTTACGTAATGTGGTTAATGGATTCTTGTTTACTAATCTGTAGGTGGTGGTATCGGCAAAGAGAGTCTTTAATTTGAGTATGTAACTGTTTTTGTCAAGCGCTACTGTGACATTACCTTTGTCCGCGTTAGTGAAGAAGATGTCTTTATTAGACTTTAAAAATTGTCGTGTAGTATTAAGTTTCTGTGCGACTAACCGGTCTTCAATACTAATATGTCTGTTAATCCGTGTAAAATGTTCGATGTTCTTAATTAATTTACTCCTAATCTCTTTCTTATTATCATCAGGAAATGACGGCGCATTAATAACGTGTTCTACATTTTTGATAACTTTAATTGTGGTCTCTTGGTCTAAGCTAGTGAGTGGAGAAAATTTCGGACCCAGAGATACGGTTTCAATAACAACTTCAGGAATCGATGTTTGAGTTAAGTTCACAAACCAACGTTCCCTAGACTGAGTACAGGCTGGTGTTAGATCTTCCGTGTGTATGTGTTTAACTACAGGTCTGTGAGCCAAAACATTGAATTTACGCGCGAAGCTCGTATTCAGTTTATCAGTTAAGCGGACTTGGTTGTCTGTTTGATATGCAATAAAGTCATCAAGTAAATCTTTCGGCAATGCGTCGCGTAACAGGCTTAGGAGTCTATCTAATTTTTTCCCTAAGAAGCACAAGTGGATGTGTAAGTCTTCAATCTCTACATTCAATAAGTTAGTTGTTAATAGGGAGATACTCTTACGTAATAAGCGAGATCCCGTTCTGCTGTGGCAGGTGATAGACTCCAATCTGTCGCCGATCTGTTGGATGTGCTTGGGTCTTGTGTCCAACAGATTGGGTCTTGTGTCCAACAGATTGGGTCTTGTGTCCAACAGATCGGCGACAGATTGGAGTCTATCACCTGCCACAGCAGAACGGGATCTCGCTTATTACGTAAGAGTATCTCCCTATTAACAACTAACTTATTGAATGTAGAGATTGAAGACTTACACATCCACTTGTGCTTCTTAGGGAAAAAATTAGATAGACTCCTAAGCCTGTTACGCGACGCATTGCCGAAAGATTTACTTGATGACTTTATTGCATATCAAACAGACAACCAAGTCCGCTTAACTGATAAACTGAATACGAGCTTCGCGCGTAAATTCAATGTTTTGGCTCACAGACCTGTAGTTAAACACATACACACGGAAGATCTAACACCAGCCTGTACTCAGTCTAGGGAACGTTGGTTTGTGAACTTAACTCAAACATCGATTCCTGAAGTTGTTATTGAAACCGTATCTCTGGGTCCGAAATTTTCTCCACTCACTAGCTTAGACCAAGAGACCACAATTAAAGTTATCAAAAATGTAGAACACGTTATTAATGCGCCGTCATTTCCTGATGATAATAAGAAAGAGATTAGGAGTAAATTAATTAAGAACATCGAACATTTTACACGGATTAACAGACATATTAGTATTGAAGACCGGTTAGTCGCACAGAAACTTAATACTACACGACAATTTTTAAAGTCTAATAAAGACATCTTCTTCACTAACGCGGACAAAGGTAATGTCACAGTAGCGCTTGACAAAAACAGTTACATACTCAAATTAAAGACTCTCTTTGCCGATACCACCACCTACAGATTAGTAAACAAGAATCCATTAACCACATTACGTAAGACCTCGCAGAGAATTCTTGACAGATGGAACTCGAATAGTTTCCTAGCTAAACAATATCATAGGAACGAATTAACGCAAACGAACACGTGTCTTGCCAAAGGTTACGGTTTACCTAAAATACATAAAAAAGACACGCCACTCAGACCCATCATCTCAGCGATTGGGAGTCCTACGTATGGGATTTCTAAGTTTCTGAGCAATTTACTAATCAAGAGCATTCCTAAAGCTGATTCTTATATTAAACATAGTTGGGATTTGATAGAAAAACTTAGTAATATCCAGGTACCTGATGATTGCATTTTGATCTCTCTTGACGTTACCTCTTTGTTTACTAATGTACCAACAGAGTTAGTTAAGACAGCGATAGTAAACAGATACTCATTTATCGCGCAGCACACCACCATGCCTTTGAGTGAATTATTAGCGGGTGTAACGTATTTGTTAGACAACGTCTACTTTCAATTTGACAACCAGTACTATAAACAAATCTTTGGTTCTCCCATGGGGTCCCCAATCTCACCGATTCTAGCGGACTTAGTTATGGTTGATCTGGAACGTGACTGTTTGTCAAAGTTGAATTTCAGACCATTATTTTATTACCGATATGTGGATGATATTATCATGTGCATTCCTAGCGCTAACAT
The DNA here is from genome assembly GCA_943736025.1 of Tenthredo mesomela. Classification (NCBI taxonomy): domain Eukaryota; kingdom Metazoa; phylum Arthropoda; class Insecta; order Hymenoptera; family Tenthredinidae; genus Tenthredo; species Tenthredo mesomela. The sequence goes on along the minus strand of OX031014.1, from coordinate 22,936,524 downwards.
AGACTATGTTACTAACACTTTTAATGGTTACCATGACCGCCTGCAGTTCACGCATGAACTTGAGGTTGAACGTAAGCTTAGTTTTTTGGATGTTAATGTGATACGAGACGATTCTAATGGGTTGATCACTAATTGGTACAGAAAACCCACGTTTTCTGGAAGGTTTTTGAATTTTAACTCCATGCACCCTTTATCTCAAAAACGCGGAATGGTGTTTAATCTAGTCGACAGAGCCATATCGTTATCTCACTCGAAATTTCATGCTGAGAACCTGAGTTTAGTAAGATCATTGTTACGGGATAACAACTACCCTGACGACTTCTCAGAAAGATTAATTATTAAAAGGTTAAAATATCTAAAATCAAAGAACACTCATACCAATAGCATTAACATTGTTATTACGGTGACTGACCCAGAAGGAAATACCTCTGTCATCATGGTAGTCAACGGTCTATCTACATCAAAACGTAGGATAGTATCCTTACCTTACATTAAGGACTTCTCAGAGAGACTAGGCTGTTCACTGAGGAAATTTGACTTGTCACCTGTGTTTAGTGTTAACAGTAACTTAAGATCAGTGGTTACTAAAGGGAAAGACCGCATTGACGAACATGATAAATGTAATGTAGTATATAAGATTCAGTGTAATGATTGTTCAGCGTCTTATGTAGGTGAAACGAAACGTGAGCTTAAGACCAGATTGAAAGAGCATAAAGAGAATATAAAGAAAAACTCAGAAGCACACTCCGTCGTTTCTGCACACCAAATTGAATTTAACCACACTTTCGACTGGGATAATGCGGTTGTGCTTGATAGAGAATCAGTTTGGTCCAAGCGCATCACCTCAGAGATGTTACAGATTAATTTACAACCTAACAGTCTTAATAAGAAAGAAGACACTAAAAAATTACACTTACCTTACTCTCACATGCTACATAGGCTAAGATCAAAAAGCTGTTCTTAAATGCATGCAAATTCAATTTCTATCACAGGTGTTTACGTGAAAAAACGTTGGCCTCAGAGACTACCTCAACATAAACATTCATTGACGTCAGTCTTAGGTACTGACGTCAGTCATTGACGTCATTCGTAGAGTGTCAACATTAGACGAGCCTTAGTTAACAACGTATATAAAGTGCGTCGTCACACCACCTTGCTCATTTAACGTTTCCACTAACATAGGACGACACATAGCTCGTTTCATAGTGGGATTATGGTGATCTTTGACACCTAGTTTTTTCACGTATCACCAACTAGAATAAGATAATAAGGTAATTAAAGTTCCTTCTGACTACCATAGTATAAGTTAATCCTTGTATTTATGTGACTTTTTTTGACTACCAATATTTGTTTCGTCTACAATGCTTATATAACGTCCTTGACTAAATATTATCAGTTTTGTATATGGGTCAATTTACTGACCTAGGATCGTAGTATTTCATGTATTAGTTTTTCGACGCTAGTTAACTGAACTGTTTTATTATATTATATTATTTTATTATTTTGACCTTTGTAAACTCAAACTTGTAATTTTTTCCAATAAATAGCCTCTGATGAGGGCAGCATAACACTGCCGAAACGTCAGGCCATCACATTTCAAAAATTGACTCGACTTGATTGATTGAGACCCTTCTCCGATTAAAAATTTTTTTACTCAACGCTTTGAGGTAGCCCACTCGTGTTTTAAATAAATATTTAATCAAATGGGGTAGTTCCAACGGGAAATTCTTTTTTTGGTCCGAAATCGTGGAAAACATGTAAAAATTGTAGAATGTGATTTTTTTTTACTCATCTTTTTTTTTTTTTTTTTTTTTTTTTATTTAAAACACGAGTCAGCTACCTCAAAGCGTTGAGTAAAAAAATTTATATTTTTTGGACAAATTTTCTCTTTTTATAAGGTACAAATTCTACCCCCAGACTAAGAAAATTTTTTTTTCAACCCACCCTAATCTGTACGAGCCGAAAGCGAGTGCGGATATCACACTCACCTCAAATCGTCATTGTCCACGAGTTTCACACACTATTTTTCCCAACAAAAATGTGAAATTAGGCGATTTTATCGCCTGCTGAAAATAAACGAAACACGCTATTTCTCAATGAATGACGTGCAAAAACAGTTTTTGCCCACTAGTGGAGAAATGGTTCGCCGTTTCCCAACGCGCACATCTTCATTGAGAAATACCGTGTTTTGTTCATTTTCAGCAGGCGACAAACTCGCCTATTTCTACGTTTGGGTTGGGAAAAATGATTTAAAACAAGAACTGCATTTTAAAGACACATTTTTTCTTGATTTAAGCCACTGCCATCTCGCCAACTGACAAAATGACGGTAGCGGTCCTGAGCCAGTCTCGCATCTGCTCTCGTATCAGCTTACTTTAAACGGCTCCTACCTGAGAACGGCTTTGCTTTCGACTTTTTAGGATTCATAATTTTGGTCTTAGATTTTTACAAGGAATCTACCGGTGTAAGTAAAGTACCGCATTTTGAACCACCCTGTATATATCAACAATAACCTTTCAAACAACCTACATAATTTATGTATGGAAAAGCAGTCAATGAAGAACCACACAGGTGGGATATTCACAGAAAAAAAGGTTCACTTGAACCAAGAAAATTATTTTGAAGACCGAAAATCTCTTGAGCCAAGTAAAAATTTTCTCGAACCAAGGAAACTTTGTTGGCTCAAGCAAATTTTTTTCTTGACTGAAGAAAATTTCGGTTTTCAATGCGAATTGCAGAAAATTTTCTTGGGACGAAATAGTACTTTTCGATACTAGTGCGAAAGTGTTGATTTTCGGACGAGTGTGAAGTTTTTCGCCCGAGCGAAGCGAGGGTGACAATCACACGGGTCGAGAATCATCTTTCGCACGTGTATCGAACTTCATTTTTCAACACAGCGCGCGTTAAGTTGAATTTTATGCACGCGAAGCGTGCGCAAAATCGAACTTTGCGCACGCCGTGTGGAAAAGGTCGTAGTATGGAAGAACGCGCTATCTCAAATTGTGAATGAAGAAGGTGCTACTTCTTGTGTTTAACCCTCCGCGGTCACACACCCTAGCTGTGAAACGCCGGTCACACGGGGTCACAGTGACCCCACCGGTGTTTGAAGGGCTGCCGCTTTGACCCTATCATTCCGAATGACTTATATAAAATCAGGGTATCAGTTTGAACCTTCTAGAATGTGGAAATATCAATATTATATCGAAACCGAATTTTAAGATGACGGAAAAAAATCAGCAAGGGGTCAATGCGTAAAAAATGTCTTGTTTTACTAAAAAACTCATAACTCTGGTAATTTTCAATTTTTTTTTCATGAAATTTTAGGGTGGTACTCCTGAGATATGATAGTTTGAGAAAAAAAATAGTTCCATAGTGGGCGTTTCAAAAAAGGTATTTATTCTCATATCTGAAGAGGGTCCGTTTTGGAGTGAAATAAAGAACGATAATTATGAAAAATGAGCGATTAATTATAAAAAGTTGCTTGGAAAATGGTTGAATAATTGTATAATGTATACACATTGAAGTTATTAACAGAGAAATGTAATTTCGTGATTTTTTCGTAATTTTTTTTTTTTTACTCTGATTCAATGATAATAGAAATTTCGAAGTAATTAAACATATGTACTTGATAGAAAAAAATTTTACGATTATCATAGTCACACTGACATCACGTAAATCAATCCCAGACTGAAAAAAAATTAAAAAAAAATTACTATTTTTCACGAAAAAATTCACACGCCGGTCACACTGTGGGTCCAGGTGACCCCAGCTCGCGCACGATGTTGTTTTTTCGACTGCCACGGGGTGACTATTGCCTCGATTCATCTAAACCTTATCTGTACTTACAAAGGGAACCCCAAAGTACTGTTAGGGGGCAGGCCAATCATCTTGACTGCCAACAACTTATAGTAATTTTGGCTTAAAGTTGCGCGTGGGGTCATCTGGACCCCAGGTGACCGCGGAGGGTTAAACATGGGACATAGGGATTTAGAAAAAAAAGATTATACGACCTTCGATTACCTAAATCGCCTTCTTTGGCACATACGACCTTTTACCATGGGACACGCAACGTATCAAATCTCCAGAACAATTTTTTCTAATTACTAATAGTACATTATACTACTAGGGTGCGTGATTTTTGCCGAGCGCGAGGTAAAAATCACGCACCTTCCGTGTGGCATGTATTACTTTTTACTCGACTAGATAAAATGACCATATTGCACCCACTGGTCAGACACAGCAATTTAATCAATCAAACTTAGAATCGGTAAAACTCGGAGTTTTTTCTTCCCGCAAAACTTGACTTTTTTACCCGCAAAATCACTTTTCTTCCCTCTGGTCAAAAATTGATTACTTTCCTCCCGCGTTGCAGGGATGGAATATGGTCATTTTATCGTAGCTTGGTAAAAACATATTTCCCTCACGAATGCATGGGTGGTGCGCATGGAATTTACTTTCTACTTCATTTTGGCACTATCACGAAACTATGGCAGTAAATGTTGCACGAATTATGTTGCGTTACCAATGCGTTCAGGTCGTGAGCGCCATTACGGAACCTTCTGATTATATTCAAACCAGAAGGTCGTATTTCATGTTATCAATTATTTGATGAATAAACGGGTATCCATTCGAATTCAAAGTAGCGAAAATTTTTGCGGATTCGACTTTCTGACTCTCATCTTGTTTACGAAATCACGAAAATCTAAACCAGAAGGTTTTATCTGCAAAAATGTGTACACTCTTTTATTGCCTATAACTTCAATTTTTTTAAATTAGTAATTCAATAATTCTGAGTAATTCACTCAAAAATCAGGGAAATTGGAGTACTTTTTTATTTCAAATAACAGTCAATCATAGTAATACACATTGCTTTTTTATTTAAGATTTCATCTGCACCATTGCGTGATTGCATTGAGTCGGATCACGTCAAGTGGACCCCCCCCCCCCCCCCCCCCCCCCCCCCATTTTCCACTTGATCATGGAATACTTGCTAAAATATAATAATCGAAAGTAGTCATCACTAATAATCATCCCTCAAAACAGTTTTTGAAAATTTTGAAATTAACAACAATTTTTTTTACAATAAAAATTTTGGGTACTTTTAATTAAAAAATCAATTGTAAAAAAACTGTTGAAGATAACTTAACGAAATTTTCAGAGCTTATAGCGAAATATTTATAATTTAATAAAAAAATTAAAAAATAGTACATTAAGTTGTTAGGGAGAGAGGTGAGCGATTTTGATGAGGGTGAAGTTTGCTGCACGAGCGAAGCGAGGGCAGCTTCACCCGAATCAAAATCGCGCCTCTCTCCCGAACGACTTACGATACTTTTTCTCATACATGCATCAAACTAACCCCATTTCAAGCATGTCTTACGAGAGAGAGGACTCACGTATCTCATTCGGCCGTAATATGTGGTCGTCGCATGCGCTTTCACGCGATTTGGTTAGGTATGAAGCCTAAGAAGCAAAAGTGCGCGTAGGCATGATAATATGAACGCATTAGTACATGATGCTGTGAGGGTGACATACGCGATTTTGATTCGGGTGAAGTTTGCTGCCCGAGCGAAGCGAGGGCAGCTACACCCGAAACAAAATCGCGCCTGTCTCCCTGACAGCTTCATGTAATGCGTTCATATCATGCCTATGACGCGCACTTATGCTCCCTAGGGTTGATAAGTAACCAAATCGCGTGACTGCGCATGCGTCGACAACATATGACGGCCGAGGGAGATATGTGCGTCCTCTGCCCCGTAAGACACGCTCGATATGGGGTTATTTTGACGCATGTAGGATAAAAAAAATTTATTTGTTTATTATCATAATTTTTATTAACTTTTAAATAAACAAGTGAAAATTTTAATGACTTCTCAGTACGATAATCGATTTTTTTTTTTTTTAGTTATACGCGTTATACATTCAAGCTCCATATTCCGAAAGAAAATTTCACTGCCCGGCATTAGTTTAAATAATATATATTTTTATATCACGCAGCGACGAGCGGTGTCAGTGCAGCGCGCTGCCGAGCTTGGCTGCTCAGGCTATAGATCGCTCCATAGGACACAATTTAATAAAAAAAATTTACAATCAAAATTATTTCACAGGATTTTTTTTTTTTTTTTAATTATATTTAAAAGAATATTTTTAACAAATAATCAAAATCATCACACATTTTTTATTAAATAAAAACAGTTAAACGAAATAAACATTTTTTAATACAACCCAATAAACCATAACGTAGAAAAAATAGGGCTAATGTCCGGCTAAAACACGTGTATTAAACGTAATCACGTGGGAAATAAAATCAATAAATAAATTAACACTTTAAATTATTTTTTAAACTTTTTTTTTTTGACTCGACCGATTCGAACGAAATTTGGGGGGAAAATCAAGTTTTTGGTGAAGATGATCCACGAAACTTTTGAAGATTTCATCACTTCCGGGTTTTTTTTACAGCACAGTCACTATTTGAATGGGCTAAAAAAAATTTCAAAAATATTGATTTCGGTTTTTGTTCTCAAGAAGATCATAATTCCCATGAAGCTGAATACAAACCGCGGTATGAATAAGCCATAACAATAAAAAATACGCGTCAGTTTCTTCATTTCCAAGGTATCAATAAAGAATCCTTAAAATGCAAAATTTTTTCTGAAGATCAAAAAATTACAACAAACATCCCGGGAAAAAATGGGTCGTATATGAACATAAATAATCATATATGACCTCATCATATATGATCATCAACGAAATTTGTCTCTATATGACCATATATGGCTATATATAATTGTATATAGCCATATATAATTGCATGTGTATATATAATTATATATAATCAGATATGATCAGATCTGATCATTTGTTTTGGACAAATTAAAATAAAAGAGTTAATTGAATTAAAAAATTACATGAACTATTGTTTTTATATCCTTTATATGTCACAATGATCGGCAATCATGGGTATTTCTGAAAATTAACTTTTTTTTGTCGATGAAAAATTTTTCGCTTTCTTGCGGGGATTCGAACCCAGGTCCTTCTGCGTATCAGTCGAAGCTTCTACCACTTGGCTACTTCACGTATTTAACAGTTGAAATTTTCAGAATGTCTATATGTATTTGTCACGAAAATTTAATTAATCTTAACGATGCACTTAATATTGATCATGATGATCGAACGATTCTTGAACTGTTTTTGTACTTTAGGGAATGTGAGGCAATATGGCCACTCTAAATTTTTTAGCAAAAAAGAATTACTAATTATGAATACCATGACATTTAAAAACTTTAGCTTTACCCTGGTGAAAATAATTTCTACGCCAATCTATGAAAATTATCTACGAAAAAGTAGAGGATTTCGGACTTTTCGTAGTTTTCTTTTTACGTCAGATTTTGCACAAAGTAGTAGTTTTTCGTAGATAGTTCTAGAATGAAATTCGATATGATTTCGATCTTCGTAGTAAATATCTGTGATTCATCGTGGTTTTCCGTATTTTGTCATAGTTTTTCGTAGATAGTCGTAGATGGGATAATACTGTATGCGATATTCGTAGTAAATATCCGTAGTTCATCGTAGTTTTTCATAGATAGTCACAGAATGGAATACGATATATATGTAATATTTTATGCGATATTTGTAGTAAATATCCGTAGTTCACCGTAGTTTTTCATGGATAGTCATAGAATGCGATACGATGATATGTATATGGGGAATTCAACGTGAACTCGACCAATGTTTTTCCCTCACCATTTTTGATTCGCTTCACGATTTTTTATACGATTCTACGATCACGAAAAAGCACTGCTGAATTTTTTCAGATTCTTCCCTCCAACCGTTAATTTTCCATGGTTATTCCACCCCATTTTGAAATTGGCATTTTTCAAAAATCTCGAAAAATTCTCAAAAATCTTTTTTTTTTCATTTCGATCATTTCGATACCCCTCCCATGATGGGATCATTATTCCGTTTTTTTTCTCAGCACTTTGAACATTTTGAACAAACGCGAAACACCATATTCCAACGTTTCGAAAATTCTTGAAAAATTACGAAAAATTCTGTGTTTAATTCTTAATGTTTTCCTATTTTTTTATATCGTGGAAACGAAGAATAATGATAATTCCCTCTGCGGGAGGCTTGAAAATCCTTTTTTTCGTCCGTCATCGTGGGTCTCTACAGTCCTCAAACAACGGAATATCAATTATACGAATATCTACGAAAATTCACAAAGATCTACAAACGAAATGAAGCTAAATCATTTTTCGTACTTTCTCGTAGTTTTGGAAGTAGAAAACTCCGAATTTCCGTGACAAATTACGAAAATCTACAGTCTTCAAGCACCGGAATATCAGTTCTACGATTATCTACGAAAATCTACAAAGATCTACAAACAAAATGGAGCGAAGTCTTTTTTTGAGTTTATCCTGTAGTTTTGGAAGTAGAAATCTCCGAATTTCTATGAAAAATTAGAAAAATCCACAGTCCTCAAACAACGGAATATCAATTATACAAATATCTACGAAAATTTACAAAGCCCTACGAACGAAATGAAGCTAAATCATTTTTCGTAGTTTTTCATACATATTCGTAGAACTGATATTCTTTCGCTTGAAGATTAGAGGTTTTCATGATTTTTCATGAAAATTTGGAGATTTCTACTTCCAAAACTACAGGATAAACTCAAAAAAAGACTTCGCTCCATTTTGTTTGTAGATCTTTGTAGATTTTCATAGATAATCGTAGAACTGATATTCCGGTGCTTGAAGACTGTAGATTTTCGTAATTTGTCGTGGAAATTCGTAGTTTTTTACTTTTAAAACTACGATAAATTACGGAAAACTACGAAACACTACGAAAAACTACGATTCTTCACGCTTTTTTACGCTTTGAATGTTTTCGTATTTTGGCGTAGAAATTATTTTCACCAGGGTATGCACTCGGACATTATAATATTTGCACATGCATGCAAAACTATTCGTATGTATAACAGTTAAATTTATACGTTATATATATATATTTTTATTTCATTTTTTTCTCAACAGATATGATCATATGTGAGCCATTCCACGTCAGACCGGACAAAATAAATCAAAAAATGACCTCGATGTTACCGATTTCGCAATGATTTTTTTTACGGGTTCTATGTAACAAATAAATGAATCAAAAAATTTTTTGTTTTTTTTTTTTGGCCCCTATTTTCCAAGTTACACGGGGGTGAAATTCGGGAAAAAGAGCCAAAAATCGAAAACATACTCCTCTTCAAACGGTCATATCTTTGATTGTATTCATCCTAGAGACTTCATCCAAGAACCATTTTAAAGCTATTGAATGACACTATTATAATATATTTATTTAATTTTGCGGTAACAAACAATTCTATTTGTTATAAACAAATATATTATTCAAACGTGATTTTCAAACAAAGGCCACGCGATATCATTCTCAAAAAAATATGAGCGTATTCCTTGATCAATT